>JAGFPH010000909.1:168798-178855 GCA_018207615.1 Philaenus spumarius | reverse complement strand
TTACTATATTTTACAATAAACTAATTATTTGTTTTATTATTTTATTTCTGTATTTTTATGATAATTAATCATTCAATAAACATTTGATTGATAAATTACCTGATCTTCAATAGGAAACATAATTTGGATCATATGACGAAGTTTCTGGAATCACACGACGCTCCTCTACTCTACAGTTCGCTGCCCTTGTCAAACATAATTGAATTTACAACACATTTGTATTTTTACCAACATGATTTTGTGAAGTATTTTCACTTCATTTTTACTCATTGTTTCATATAACTTTTGTTTCGTTAAGTACTTTAACAACCCAATTACTTACTTTAATTACCCAATTTAATACATCCTGTACAGACTGAATTTGTAAAAGTAGACTTTATTCAAACACAGATTGCTTACTCGATTTACCTTGACTGTACTCGCATTTTCCCTTCCATCTAAACAGAGATATACATAAATATATTAAAGGCAAACCACATTAATCCTGCCGGTAAATGGAACCCATATAAAACAGTTTCGAGTTTACCGAGTGCGGTAATTTACTTCAGGATGTGAAACCAATGTATTTTTTATACTGTCGATTTATTTTTATTAGTTAATTTGTTTTAGAAATATTGACACCCCAGCTGTGCTAATGACTACGTTATGTAAATAAATTATGTACTGAAAGCAAAATACACAAGCGTTCGGTCTGAACATCAGATGGCAGCACTATCACTTCCCTCAGTCTAAATTAAATCAAGTAAAAGCATTATCTCTAATTATTTATTTAATTTATTCAAGCACAGAAATACAAGAAGAAAAGTTTGGACGTACAAATGTATTCAGTTCCCTCACAGAGGTTTTTAAATTGTAGACGACATTTTCTCAGCGTTTTAAAATTAATTAAGAATTTTTAAATCGATGGCGTAATGAATTGGTGAGTTTTTAGTTTTTTTAATACTCTCATACACAGCGAACTATTAGTAAGAAACGAAAACCGTTTGTCAGTCTGGGGGACTGGTTATGATAACCGGAGGTGTTTTTAGTGAGTAAAAATCTCACACTACCACTGCTGCGTACAATGATGTATTTTTGAATATTTTCATCTCCGAGGGAGAAAAAATTCATCTTATTTCACAATATTCACTCAAAGAGGTTTTTAGTTTAGGATATTGTTTTAATTGCAGACGATATGTTCTTAGTATTTTAACAATAACTGGGGATACAATGTTAATTGTAGCTATTGTTGGCAGTGGTTGATGTTTTCAGAACGACGAATACAGGTTTTCTACCTGGTTGCCAAGTGCCAACTTAGGAACGTTTTCCTTGTGCTGTAGTCTACATGATACGCTAAGCGTTTTACGCCGACCTCTCCTTTCCAGAAATTAAGTAGGAGTGTTTTCTGACATAACGTCAGAGTGGAACGTTTTCCTTGCGCTGTAGTCTACATGATACGCTGAGCGTTTTACACCGACCTCTCCTTTCCAGAAAATTAAGTAGGAGTGTTTTCTGACATAACGTCAGAGTGGAACGTTTCACATCGGCGCAATAGATCCGACTACTTCCGAAGGAGTCTATTACGTCATACGCTGCGTGATTTACTTTTATTTTGGTGGCATTTGATTTCAGGAAGTGTGTTATTTATTACTGCCAAACCGCCAACAGTGAGGTTTCCTGCCAATGAGCACGAACTTTTAATTAAGTTTGTACAGATCAATGAAACATTGTATGGCTTGAAAGTTCCAGAGTTCAAAAACATTTTGAAGAAAGACTTGATTTTGAATGAACCTGGAAAAGTACTAAAGAAAGAAGGTGAAATTTCTTATTCGTCATGGAGATTAAGTGTAGAACATTCCTTCATTTATACGATTTTGGAACACACCACGCCGCACGGGGGATATAGACTAGCTGCACTTACTAAGAGGGGTTTGGCGTCCCTCACGGTACCCGAGTCAAACAAAGTCTAACACATTCAATACATACAATACATCCATCCAATTACATACATTAAACAATACATACATTCCTATTCTCAAATTCTTTTAAGGTTTTGACTGTGCAGAGCCATTGCGCGTGGGAGTGCTGAACCTGCCAGAGTTTTGCCACAACCTCTTTTTTGGTAAGGCTGATGTAAGCATGCTCTGCCGAAAAGTATGCGTGGTTTCTGTCCAGGTGCCAGCCACTTCGGTCTTGGTCGTGGAAGTGTTCGCGATGTTGAAGAAAGTCGGATTCTTCCTCACAGTAGTATAGGGGCCCATTCAGTCTGACGAAAGAGTGCTCAGGATCCTCACGAAACTATCTCAATGTGACTGAGTTCACCCTGTACCGCCTAACACGATTCGCTGGACAAACAAACCCAAGGTAAAAAAACATCAAAACAGACTGTCGAGCAAAAAGACATCATTCAGATTCGTCTGGTGATTCTATAAACAAAGAAGAGGGCTACTCGGAGTTGCCAGCTCCCAATTTTTTTTATTTTTTTCTAACGCTGAATTTACTCAGATTTATCAAAGGTATCATCGCCCTTTGTGATTAAGAAAATGAGTACTAGAACTTTCCATTTGGAAATTACAGACTGGCACCATTTTAGTGTAAACTAACAGACAGAAACAAAGTTTGTCGCTGTTAAAGATGACTTCTTTCTATGATAAAGTCAAGGAATCTGTAGAACCTCACAGATCCTTGAATTATTCAAAAGGTGTCATTACTTGTAGAGACTAATCTAATCGACTGTTGGTACAAAGAAGCCAAAATAGTATAATTTGTGCAATGTCCAACGCAAGATGGTGTCAGCGTAATGATGACCTACATTCCAACTTAAATCTGAAATCAGTAGAAGACGTTATAAGGGATTATGCAAATAGACATGAGAAGAGACTCCTTAATCATCTTAACATGGACGCTTTACAGCTGCAGGACACGGAACTGTGTATAGGAAGACTTTGCCGGCTGAAGCCACAGGATCTACCTCATTATTGCATTTTTAGATAGCTAGTAAGGTTTACGTAGCTAGAACCTAGAATATGATTTAGGCTTCAATACATGTTTCTCGCTTTCTTGTTTATGTATTACTTATTAGAGCAGTAGCTGATAGTAATTCAAAAATGAATCCAGGTCACCGGAACCTCACGCCCAGTGAAGGCCGGCCACCTGGCTTCTTGTAAAATACAGGGTGGAGAGGTGGGGTTCTCATGCACTTATTCTTTGTCTTTAGTTCAATTCAAACGTTCGTCAAGCGTTTTAGAGACAGTTTTTGTGTCGGCGTTCAACCCACGTTGGTTGACTACGTCGCTCAAACGAGTTCATTAGCCAATAAAATCCAACTAACGGAAGCACGTTTTTTTACCAGAAGTATTTATTTTTTGAGATTTTCATCTAGAATGAAATATTTTAGGGTTTTATCCAACAAAATAAATGTAGGATATTATTCTGCATGTTTTATTTTAACACGACGTTGTAGCTATCTTGGTTCCCCCAAAATCGCTCAAAACGTAAAATACCTTCAGGGGAGGACCCACTGAAAATTCTAAATCCCTAACGGTATATTATTTTGAGCTATTAAAATTTTTACTATCTCTAATTAGTCTACTTGAAATAAAATAACCATTTTTTGACCACCTGTAAACTATCCCCCTCCCCCCACCTTCCCCCCTTCATTTGGGCAGATTTGCAGGGTTTCACAAGAAACGCTAAGGCTTTGTAACTATAAGTAGTAGAACCATTATTGAAGTGTAATTTGAAAGAGTATAATACTGACAACAAAGTTATGCATTCATTTTAAATTATTTCTTCAAATTTTATCGCTACAAATTTTTAAACTTAGCATTTTTAGTAAACTAACTCTTCATTTTCTCTACTTTCGGGAATCGCGCGTTTTCTAAAAATAATTGTATTTGTTATATTTTAGGCAAAATAAATGGTTCTAGTTCACCATTTTAATTCTTATTGATTACAAGTATATCATAGAGTATAAAGAAATGTCACAGCATAAGAGTTAGTACTATAATCAGTGATTATACAAGGCTAGCCCTGAAGTGGTTCACCGAAAATTCATGTGCATGTTCAACTTTAAAAATTTTTATCTCCAAGAATTATATGTATTTTCATCAACTTGTTATGTTTTTTTAATACAGGAAGATCTAAATAAAATTTTAGTAATGAAAAGAAAATTTCATTTTTTTTTTTGTCTTTTTGGCCATTTTCAGTGGGTTTTCCCCTTAAAAGTACCTTGTTCAAAACCACGTGAGAGGGACTTTACCATGGGGAATCTTCTGATCCGAGGCCGAACGACCGAGATTGTTCGTTGCGAGCGAAGCGAAGCAGTCCGTAAGCCGAGGACACAAGGTCGAGACGCAAACATGCAAAGCGAGTTTTTCTGATGCGAGTGGAACGAAGCAGCTCGTGAGTCGAAGCTGGAGGCTTGAGTAAAAACAAATTCTACAAATATATTTCGTACACGTAGGCAGTGCCTTCGTGAGTTGATACATTTCCCAAATTGTTGGTTGAAACCCTAAAACATACACTATAATTTTGGAAATGATCTAAACTTATGTCAATAGTTCAGCTGCGTGGTCGAATTATTTTCTTGATTGTACAAATTTAGATGAAATAAGATCTTTAAAATTTTGTTGTCACTTTCGGCGTTTGCACACGTTAGAAAACTGCTGATCGATAGGTTAAACAATCGTTGTTATAATTTATTGCAATAACTATTAATTTGTATTTGTCCTTAATTTTACCTATTCCTTTCACGAGTGACAAAGAAGATCCAAGTTGCTTGAACAGACAATTGTGTTACAAAAGTTACCTAACCTTTTACACAGGACGTGGTGTTAGACTCACGTTTATATACAGTAAACAACTTTGCAACTTTCCTGCAACAATCAATCGAGTTTGACACCTGATTGTAACCAACTTACAAGTTCTAAACCTTGATTAAGCTTCGAAATAACTTTTATCCGTTTACAAGGAATGCCAGGGCCGGTTTTAGGAAAAAAGTAGATTTTTAGGTGTAGTGATGATGTACCAAATCTTATTGCTTTATCTGTAATCGTTCAGAAAATGTTAAACCAGTGCGGGACTTTTTGTGCCCCCTGTATGTCATACACGCAGGAAGCTACGAAGCGTCTTTGAGTGTAGACAAATTTCTCAAATAGTTGGTTGAAACCCTAAAACGTGTAAACTTAATTTTGGAAATTCGTTGAACTCGCGTCAGCGGTACAGCCTCGTGACCGAACTATCAAATATTTCAGTTTTTTTTTACAAAATTCCAATTTTATCACGCTTTTTAGCATTTATCTTTCGGTACACATGAATATAAAAATGAGTGACATGGAAAATGATTTATATTTGCAATGAAAAAATATAAATTTACATAATAAAATACTTTTACATATAAAATATATATGTTATTTTTAAAGAAATATAAAAGTAAATACCAATAAAAGTAAAATGTTTTTGTTATTTAAAAATTTAAATAGAAACACTATATATTAATTTAATAATTTCTTCTTAAATGCTATAATATTTAAGATAATCAATTCGCTTTAGATACAAGTTAATAATAAAATACTTAGCCTTTTTTTAAATGTTTTTATCAATTAATATATGTTGGGCCTCACATTAGTCTATATTATAACATGTTTAATAATTTTAATACAGAAGTTATTTTCAATTAATATAATTCTAAAGCAACCCACGTAATTCATTTCCACGAAACTAACATTTTATAATGAAGCACTAGACCTTATCCCACACTCTCTATGACGTCATCACACAATTCCAAGAAATGCTTGACGTACTGACAGCGCAATCTGTCAAAGTGTATTGGAGTTGTGATTACTATCCTGTCAGCTCGCTAAGCTCCTTTGACAACAACATTTGCAATTATAATGATTTTAAGAAATTCTAATCGCAATCAAAGTTACGGTAAAATTGTTATCCGTCTTATATAAAATTGTGTATCATCTGTTCCGTAATAATAAACAAAATATATAGGAATAGATTTTTTTGAACCAATCATTACATTAAGTAAAAATTAATAAAAGCAATATCCACTAAAACATCCTCCCCCTCCCCCACGGACATGCAGTGGAGTGAGCGGTAGCAGCATCTAGGGAACTCCCTAATGGCTGCGAGCTGAAAACTGGCTACATCCACTGAAACTTACTATGATATTTAGTGAAACTTACTAAATAATGGCATGCAAGGTGGAATCTTCCGATAGTTTTAGCAGACCCCAAGCACTCTAGGAGGATAGCTCTTGGTCGTGGGTCGGAATGGCTGCAATAAGGTCTGACGCACTTTTGTTCCCACAACCTAGATTTATAGGAATAAGCTGGGTGATCCACTGTCTTAGCTTTACAGTAGAAATGGCGTCAGGAATAGTGGTGGCTTCACTTCTGCCATCGTGGGCAGTTGGTCTTCCTGGTCGCACCTCCACAGGAGTCGTTCACGATGTTCCCTTGGCCGTCTCTGTACCTGAGTCTCTCGTTTCTTCGGAATCTGAAATGTATGTATTGTTAATTGTTGCTATGGTCTCTCCGTCCCTCCGAGAAGCTTTCTTTCTGCATCTCTCAGCTGGAACTCCGAAATTCAGTTGTAACTGAAGTAGAGACAGGGGCAAGAGTCTTCATCTGGAAGTCTGAGCAGCCGACCCAGAAGACGTGGTGGCAGCAGACGGTGGAAGAACCCTGGGACTAGGCCCAGGTCTGCACTGCCGACCACCAGGGAGGGGCCGTAGCACCCAACGGGAGACGCCGGTTTGTTGTGTGGAAACCCTTGCCTAGAATATAAATGAACAGAAATATTTCATTCAAAATATTTTACAATGCATTAAGTTATCTTGATCATGAATGAAAATTCCAAGTTTCAAAATACTACATTTAATTTTATGTAGAGTTTTTAAATCGTTATTGTAGACTGTTCTAAAATTTGTAAAGTATACTACTGCAATACCGTTGAGAAAAGAAACTATACTCTCCTTGCTATATCTACCTTTTGCTCTGCACATTAACCAGCCTAGAAATATGGCTAACATGTCTTGTGCGCATCTCTAGATTAGAACTGGTTTTAGAGTTACGCACGCTGAGTCGCGATCCATCTCCTATATGTTTTTTCAACGAACAGAATTGCCATGCTTCTAACCTAAATGAATCCATACCCTTTGTTGAAACCCATTGTACTTACACAAACTGTCAGTCCATTGTCCTTCTCAATTACTTCAAGGGTAGCCCCTTTTCACCCCACGCTCTTAACACAACATATATAATATTAGTCTGCATTTTGTTGTTTCTGTATATTTTAGTTGTCAGATAATGCTTAGCGGCGAAACATCTGTATTGTTGTTGTCTTGTTACTGTCTTGTATTGTTGTATTGTTGAAATATATTGTTGTTTTTGTGATATTTTCTTGTAACTTTTAATTTTTACCTGATTAACATATTTTAAGTTCTACTGAATATGATATATTACTCTTATTTCTACATATTTCTTAGTCTCTAATCTTTGTATTAGTTGAATCGGCGAAACAGTGGTTTGATAGAAACAAGTTGTTCGATAAATAATCAAACGATATTTTTTTTTTTTAAACTAAAAAAAGCTGTTGTTCGATAAACAAGCAAAATATTACATTTTTGATGAAAAATAGTTCGATAAATAAGCAAAGAATCACCTTATTTTAAACAACCACTCCAATTGGTTTCTTGAAATACTTTTGAAAAAATATTTGATGATTTTTCATATGCCATTTCTTAAGTATCTCATAATGTATTTTGAGAAAAACTCACATTTTCTTTTCTGTTAAAGAATGATCTTACTAATAAAATACAAAAAGGTGTTGATAATATTAGATCGCTATCTGTAGTGGTTAGAATAATTCGAAAACGCAGCTGAACCGCTGACATGAGTAGAACGAATTTCCAAAACTAAGTTTATATGTTTTGGTGATTCAACCAACTATTCGGAAAATTGGTCTACTAACGAGGCGATGAATAGCTGCCTACGTGAACGAAATATGTTAGTAGAAATGTTTCCACCTCACCCTCGTGCTCCGGGCCACGCGCTGCTTCGTTCCGCTCTCAGCGGAAAAACGAGCTTTTTCAGTTTGCACCTTGACTTTGCAGCCTCGGAGTGTGGAGCACTTCGCTTTGCTTTTTTAAATTATTCCGGGCGCTTTAATGCTATTTTACGTTTTGATATTTTTGGGGGTCCAGACAGTCCATAAGGTCATGTCAAAAAAGAAAATGTGCATACTATAGATGAATTTATTAGACGGCGACCTGCGCGAAAAATCTTGCTCATGTAGGAGAGGTAGGTGAAGGTTCCCCACCATCGCGCACCTCGTGCGTCGACACAACCCCATCCCCCAGTCATATCCTCTTTTCAGATCTCAGCAGCAAATACGAGGTGCGCGGCGGTGGGGGACCTTCACCTACCTTTCCTACATGAGCAAGATTTTCCGCGCAGGTCGCCGTCTAATAAATCCATCTATAATCTCCTGTATTTATTCTTTTAGTTAAAACATCAACAAATTTATTTTTATTATGAAAACATTTTTTACTTCCTATAAAAAATCGTGCTTCCGGCCGTTATTTTTGGCCTAAGTCGTCCGAGCGACTTAGAAAACCAAAGTGTGTACCACATTTGGACCAAATCGGACGTAAAATTCGGTTGTTAGAGTGCGAAGACATAAATACACGTATAGATATATATTATAAAATGATTAATGACACCCGAAAACGTGTTCTGGGGACCATGATCGGTGCTCATTTACTACTCCAGTATATTAGTTCCTAATATAACATGGTCGGAGATAAGGATGTCTGCTCCACTTAAGGTCCTATTGTTTCTAAGTTGTAAAATATGTAAAGAAATATTTACATATTTAATGAATCTTTGTTTTTGGCCATATAACAACTTTGTATTTATTGAGCAGGAAAAATAAAGATATAATATTTCCTAAAGCGATGTGCTAGTAAAGTAATAATCCGGCACCACCTCATAACAGCCGAGAAAACACTTGGCACTAGTTGCAGTGGGAGGGAGTCAACACAATAAGGGTTGATTGTAGTTTAGTGTTTCCTTTTAGACTGGAAAGACAGCTTAATTACTTCTATAAAGGTTATACAGTTTTTGTCAGAGTTTAGATTATTAGCGAATTTCCATATTAAAGAGCTATTGCAGTTACTCTTATCTTATGGTGAGACCGAGTTGTCAAAGAGCACGAATCATGGTCCCCAGAACAGGTTTTAGGGTATCATTAAACATTTTAAATCTTTTAAGTTAGGGCAAAAGGGCTTAAGTCAGAAATCGTTTAAGATTCAGGAGAAGCACTCAAAGTTTTGACAAACTCATCGCTTGCATTGCAGTATACGCGAGAGTTAGTTATACGCGAGAAGAGAATGGGCGAGATAGGCAATATGGTCGTTCAATATGATAGGCAATATGGTATGTGTTGAATATGGTAATTCAAGTGATGTTTTGTTCTCAGTTCTTATCGACAAGCCATAACTGAGTGGATAGCGTGGAATCTTCCTGATCAGAAGATTCCGGATTCGAATTTCGGCTAGACCAGGTAACTTTGCATATCTGTGGTTTGAGGGTAGGAGGGCGGAAGTAAAGCAAACGGTGGTTGGCTCGCTTCCAAGCGGAAGAGATATGACTAGTTACCTGGTCTCTGGCTTGGGATGTTTTGCATAATTTTAATAAGATATTTATTTATATATATTTATTTTTTTTAAACCAAGAACAATTTTTTTTTAAACTTTGACTTCTTTGCCATTGAAGTTTGACCGCGTAACCATTGAAATCACAAACAATATAATATTTTATTCGTACAATAACAAATCGTTAACGATTTCTGACTTAGGCCATTTTGCCCTAACTTCAAAAAAATAAACATCTTCTATATATATATATATAAAAGCCAAACCCACTGACTCACTGACTCACTCATCACGATTTCTCAAAAACTACCGAACGAATTGGAATGAAATTTGGTATGCAGCGTCCTCTAGAGCCATAGGTGCTCACTCAGAAAGGGTTTCAAAAAATGCGAAATTTTAGGGGGGGGGTTT
>JAGFPH010000909.1:139890-168698 GCA_018207615.1 Philaenus spumarius | reverse complement strand
TTTTAGGGGTAGGGTTTGGGGGGATCAAAATTATTAAAAAACGATTACTTCAAAACTACCGAATGGATTGGAATGAAATTTGGTATGTAGCTTCCTTTAGGGCCATAGGTGCTTACTAAGAAAGGGTGAAAAAAATTCGAAGTTTTAGGGGTTTGGGGGATCAAAGTTATTAAATCACGATTTCTTCAAAACTACTGAACGGATTGGAATGAAATTTGGTATGTAGCTTCCTCTAGGGCCATAAGTGTTCACTAAAAAAAGGTTTTAAAAAATTGAAAATTTTAGGGGATTTGGGGGTTAAAAATTACTAAATCACGATTTCTCCAAAATTACCGAACAGATTGGAATGAAATTTGGTATGTAGCTTCCTCTAGGGCCATAGGCGCTCGCTAAGAAAGGGTTTAAAAAAATTCAAATTTTAGGGGGGTTTGGGGAATCAAAGTTACTCAAATCATAATTTCAGATCTTTTATTATTATGACAATAGTGCTTTTATTATTTAGGATCTATATACATAAAAGCCAAATACCACTCACTGACTGACCACTTAAAAAGAATACAATTACGTTAAAAATACTGAAAATACCAACCACCACGGGCAACGCCGTACGGGTCAGCTAGTTATATATAAATTTAATTCTTCAGTACGTGTGTATGTCACTGAACTCCTCCTAAACGGCAGGACCAACTTCGTTTAAATTTTGTGTGTGGGGGTGTGTATGGATGTGTACAATTTGCTGGGGTTGAATTCTGGTTACTAACCCGATACAATAAATATAAATTAAACTAACTTCCTACAACCTATAAAGTTAAAATTTATAGGTTATATTATGTTTATGTATTAAACAAAAATATTTGCATTTGTTTACTTGAGTCAAAGGGATGAAATGGAATTACTGCCCTTAAAATTAAATAAAAATCCACTAACTTTTTCTATATTCCGAAAAACTACTCAAATAATTAAACTAAAATTTCACAATTTACACAATATATTAGTACCAGGTTTTTTTATATAATATCGTCAGTACTATTATGCAAATGTTATACTCATAACATAGCGTTTTCCGTCGACTACAAAATAAACAGAGACACGCTATGGAATGGGTTTACAAAAGGTTTATTAATAGCAATACATTGGTCAATAGCCTATTACAATCTCGGGTTTATGCTTTTCAATTTTGTTTGCCGGATAGGTGTTTATAACGTCTTTCAGATTATGATTAGACTTTGAACAATAGAACAAATAAAATACAAGATTCCAATAAAACAAATAAAATGCTTAACTAATAACAAGGTGGACACTTAGCTATGGTTTCTTAATTTAGAACTTAGACTAATGAAGGGTGATTGAAATTTATGAATTGATTTGGGATGGTTTAACAAATTTTGGACTTAGGTCTGATCTAAAATATATTGTTTAACTAAATAATGTCCTGGGTCGCTCTGTAACTGAAGAAGTGAATAAGGGTTAAGCTAATAATTTGGAAGCTTTAATTTGACGGATAATGTGAAGGTCTGATGTCAGGAAAAACAAATGTAGTCAAGTCACCGAACAGTCTGAAGGTGTATTTAATATTTTACCAGTACTAGGTAGTTTTCTGGTGGTACTTATATAAATGTTCGATGAGGGGTAACTTGTTCACTTGATGCTTACTTTAGTTTTATACTTAAGTATACAGTTTGTATTTTTTTTAGAGATATACTCAAAGTAAACTGTACTCTACCAATTTTGATGCAAGAATGTCTATCCTGGTCACCACATTCTTCTTTCTCCCTCTTCGACAATGTTTCTTCTTCTCACCCCTCAATCTTTTAACTAATCCTTTCCTTTATATATATGTGTTGGCCTAAATAAACTTAAGTCTATATGGTTTTACAAATGTGATGGATGATTGTATCTTAATGCTTGAAATCGGTCATGAAGATAATGGGCTATGTGTATTTATATTGGTGCTATCAGGGATTGGTGGTTTATGAAATGATCCCTGGATGATGTGACTACTATGGTAACATTACAGTACAAACAAAAATATTTAAATGTGGTAGCTACCCTATACAATACACATAAATTGCACTAAATTTCTATAAACTATTAGCCTAAAATTATTTAATATTATTTTTAATTGAAATTAAAAAAAATATTCCCAATTCAGTTACTTAAGGGTCGGCTCTAGCTATCGGTCATGTTGAAATTCACTCCATAAGACCAATGTTAAATTAAAATCAAAATTTTTCCTTTATTTTTGATCGGAAAATTATAAACGATATGTAATTTTAAAGCTATAGTCAATATGCATGCAAATGGCTTTTTAAAAACTAAGAAAAATATTTTGTTTAATATTTATTAACAATTTAAAACATTGATTTTTAATATTTTTTTATGTTGTCACTATTAATTATAGCGAAAAACTACCAAGCCATTCGCATGAAGAATTTCGTCCCCAAGAGTTTGGTATTTTTTTTTAAACGCTATTTGAACAATTGCGGGTTTTAAATGGATTTAGGCTGAGCAATGTCCGTGTAACCTGCTGCCGCTATAGGGTGAAGCGCTGGAGTCGCAGGTTGCTTTTTGTTTTACTAGAGCTGACCCTTAAGTCAAAGTGATGAAATAAGATAACCGCCCTTAAAATTAAATTAAGCAGTAGAATCATTGTCAGGTCCGTTAGTATATGTATATGACATATGTGTTCGTATTCTAATGGCGGCAATTTACTTCCGATTTGGTTTAAATTTGGTACACACGCTGGTTTTCTAAGTCGCTATGAAGAGCTCGCTGGCCAAAAAAAATCCAACAACCGAAAGTACGTTGTTTGAATGGAAGTAAATAGTTTGTTTTTAGATTTTGTACTAGAATGAAAATGTGTCAGGATTTTATCTAATTAAATACACGCAGGAGATTATTATGCGCATTAAATTTTTTTTACACGACCTTATAGCATTTCTGGTTCCCTCAAAATCGATCAAAACGTAAAATACCGTAAAAGTACCTGGTTTAAACCCATCGAAGCGTAGCAGTCCATAATCCAGGGCCGCAAGGTCGAGTGGAACGAAGAAGAGGCTTTAGGCTGAGTTGCAAACAAATTCTACTAATATATTTCGTACACGCAGGCATTAATCCCCCCCCCCCCCCAAGTAACCCTAAAAGATATGAACTTAATAATTTCGGAGATTCGCTCAAATCACTTCAGCGGTTCAGCTACGTGTTCGAATTATTTATTTTCGTGTAATGTGTAATTAATGTTTCCGCAAGCCCGAGTGTGTTATGTTTTTCATCTGATGATGGTATAAAATTACCGAAACATCTGAAATGTATATATGTTCTAACAACATTTCAAACAGCTTCTGCCTAACTCGAGTTAGTAGTATAAACATTAACTTTTTTCTCGAAGTGTATTTTTAAGTTTATGTCCAGAGTAAGCCACCTAAAACTGTTTACCCTGTACAGTGTGACGTATATAACAAGATAATCCGTAGCACAGAAGTATTTCGAGGATAAAATAAATGTCGTGTAAATACTTGGCACTTGGTGGAGCAGGGGAGGAAATGTAATAAGGGTTGATTGTAGTTTAGTGTTTCCATTTAGTCTAGAAAGGTTTTAAAGCGAGCTTAATTATATTTATTAACAATAAAGAGGTTTTCTTTTGTTACTTTTAAAATTTAACTAAGCTTATATGTTGATGATTTTTAAATACATTTTCAACACACTTTATTGAAAATAGTCACTTTCAATATCAGCTGTGAGTATTGGTAGTCTATATTTTCTTGGTCTCTAAATTATTTATACATTATAACAACAGTAGCGCTATCAATAACAATTATGATATGAAATGTAGTCTTATTAATTTATCAGATATAATAACGATTTTAATAAAGAAACAAATGTGAGTACCTAACAATAAAAACTACATATTGACACTATTTACAAGTATTAAATAAATTAACTTTTAACTTATTATTTAAAAAAGTACATCAGTATGTTTATTCATGTACCAGTATCGGTAGTAGTGTATTGTGTCTATTAATATTACTCGATGATGATTATTAATAATCAATGCATATAAATTTTATAATTAAGGAAGGTTTTTATTTGTAATCAGCTGATCTCAATAATTTAGTTAGTGCTGTAAACGTAAACTATGTTGTCATTGTACTTCAGGAATGTTACTGAGAAACGATAGGTTATTTTGAAAAAAAATATATATAAAATTTATTATTAATCACAGTGTGATGAAAAGCCAAAAGTAGCTTTTAGAACCTCGCTCATTTTCCACTTAAACTTGAGCTCATACCGAAAAGCGTCACTTTCGGTCCTAGTGATGACATATAATATTAAGTAAGACACTTTCACTGCATTTATGAAAATAAGAAAAATACAAATTATTCGATCAAGCAGCTGCACCGATAACGTGAGTTTACCGAATTTCCGAAATTAGGTTTGTATGTTTAAAACATATTTGGGAAATTTGTCTACTCACGAAGGCGCTGAATAGCTGCCAGCTTGTACGAAATTTATTAGTCGAATTTGTTTTCGCCAAGCCTCCAGCTTCGACTCACCCACTCCTTCGTTCCACTAGTAGCAGAAAAACTAGCTTGCGAGTTTACACCTCGGAGTATGGACTGCTTCGCTTTGCTCGCAGAGGAAAACTCTAGCAACGTGAAGTAAATAAAACCGGGTACTTTTATGGTATTTTAAGTTTTGATCGATGTTTGGTTATGGTTGTGTAAAAGAAACAAAATGTGCAGAATACTAACCTACATTTACATTTTTACCAAACCAGCTTCATTCAGGTACAAAAATCTAAAACATAGTTACTACCGGTTAAGAAACGTTCTTCCGATTGTTGGATTTTTCGGCTAACGAACTCGTGCGAGCGACTTAGACATAACCAACGCGCGTTCCAAAATTAGACCAAATGCAGCCATTAGAGTGGGAACACATGTAGTACATACATTTTTTAACGACACCTCAAACAACGACGTATTTTATTTTTGTATAGATGGCGCCCCAGTAATTGGGTTTTTTACCTGTTGGGGTTGCTTTTACAACACGGTTCTATTATGTATTTCTTTTGTTTGTTTGTAAAATTGTGTTGTAATAAATTTATTCTATTCTATTCTAAAAAGTGTTCAGGGGACCATGATCGGTGCTCAATTAACTACTTGTGTGTGTGACTCCACAATATTTTTTCTTCAAATTCCCAATATAACTGTGCCGCATAGTTGAGGGGGCTGAAAGCTGAGATGCAAACGTATTCTACTAATACATTTTAGTACACGCAAGCAGCAATTCTGAGCATTCACGAGTAGACCAATTTCCTAAATATTTATTTGAAATCCTAAAACATATTAATAAACTTAATTTCGGAAATTCGATCAACTCAACGTCAGCGGTTAGGCTGCGTGGTCGAATTATTTCTGCTCCCAGTAGGCATCAACAAATCTCGCCGTTTGTTCCTCCCTCCTTTCTGCCTGAAACACTGGAATTAATGTACTTCTTTATACTATTATACTATGAATAAATAAAAGCCATTTTATTTCGCAGAAATTTAACTTCAGAGAACAACAAAATTGTAAGAGTACATGATTTGAATCATTAGAACCTCAACAGAGCCTTATTATTACAGTTTACTTTACAGAAGATAGATGATAAATTCAACAGTCCCTGTAACTGAACACGTGACCTAGTTTCGTTCGCTTCGCTCGTTGCATGTTTACATATACAATGGCTGCTAGTTAGTTGAAACATTAATTTGCCGCGTCCAACTTGAGCAATAGTTCTCTGCACCTGATATTTGTTGCACTTCTGCGATGTATAACATATCTACTTCACGCGGTAACTTACTGATGAAGTCAAAGTGACAACGGGTAAGTTTGTGAACCTAACATTACACTTGGGTACAATGCACTCCAGCTAATGTTACTAGTGAAATAATTCTACCAAGCAGCTAAACCGCTGACGTGAGGTAAGCGAATTTCCGTGTGGAGGCTGAGGTGAAAACAAATTCTACTAATATATTTCGTATACGCAGTCAGCTATTCAGCGCCTTCGTGTGTAGACCAATTTCTCAAATAGTTCGTAGAAACCATAAAACATATCCTTATATATTATTTCTCAAAGGTGTTTTTTTGTTGCTAAGAGATATCTCCCTTAATTTTTCATCAAAAGTAATTATTCAAGCATAATTTTAAAGCTTATGCTCCCCGCTATTGGCGAAAAATAGTCAAAGAGCTTAAAATTCATGTTTTCGTTACAAAAATTGATTACAAAAACTTGTATATTATACTTCATATGGTTCCTAATGAAAAGTGCCATCTATTAACAATCTGTTTAACTAACATGACAGCTGTTAGTTTGATTGTTTACATTCCATATGCAAGTGTGTAAACTGTTATTTATAAACCAATGTAAATAAACAAACGTATTTAACTGAATTAAATCAACGTATTAAATCAGGTTAGTACCTAACTTGCGAAATATTCTCAAGGGTCAGCTAGTAAACTTAATTTTGAAAATACGTTCAACTCACGTCACGTTCAATTATTATTAAAAGTAATTTATCTTGCTTCGCCTAAACTAACTGAACCTTCGAATTTCTGGTGCAACAATGCACAAGAATATACAATGTAGTTAGCTCGCATATTGGTCTACGTTTATATATATTTATGTAATACCACTGATGAGAAAACCTTTACAAAATATATTCAATCTGCCCTTGGATAGTTTGTTATTAAACCCACCCCTTGTGCCTCTTCATCCCCTAGGGTCCATTCAACCACATTATTAAATTACTTGCGCACAAAACAGCCATGCTAACCTATACTCAAAACGTCGTAATGTCAAACTGCGAGAAGTTTGTTGTCATTTCACAAGTCGTATTGATCGGATATTTTCTTAACTACAAAGTTAGCTTCTATGAAATACACATTTCATTTTAAGAAATACGGTTGTCGAATCACTAAGTGATTCTGATTTATACATTCTTACAATTAATAAAGTGAAACATATTAAATATATTATTATGCTATATGATTGCCTTTGAGGTTAGAAAACGTTAAAAATGTATGTATTTGTATGTATGTATTTAGTTCTACGATAAATGTTTATACGAAGTAAATATTCATGTTGAACTAACTTAGGCGGAGTTAGCACAATAAACCAAATCATACGGTGGAATGGGTTTAATCATTACGGTCTATTACCTGTAAAAGTTGCGCATGAACAATCTTACAATGTTGTATTACCTCTTGGTAAGAATATTCAACCTGTAATATGTATATAAAAGAAGGTATAAAGTTTTGCCAATACAGTATAATGTTAAACACTGAACCATTTAAGTAATCAATATCAATCATCAGCATTTCACACAAATATACCAACTAAAGGAAACAATATAATATGTAACACCAGATGTTTGAAGTATAATACAGCATTTTTTTGCTTTTACCTAATCTGAAGAACTGTTAGTTGTGAATAATAATTACCTGATTCTAATTTGACCGAATTGGTTGCAAAAACATAATTTTTAATTCATTGTAGGTCTAACCTATAATTATGTTTTCATGCAAATCACCTGTTCTGGTTAAAATATGTAACACCAGATGTTTTAATTGAACTACAGTAAGCGATTTTCTTTGATTTTCGTTTGTGTTTGCTTTTAATTTGTTAACCTATACAAATAATATACATAACATTTAAGTGACTGTCTGCGATTTCAAAATATTACATTTTTTCTAAGCTCATATAGTTTTTCACCAGTTACCAAAACCTAAACACACATTTATAAATAGTTGTCTGTTAGTTTGGCCGGGCTAATTTCCGGAATGCCTAAACCGACTTTGATGAAACTTTAGAATACTTTTCAGAGAATATTTTAGGCTACCTTTTATTCTGTTAATATTTAAGACCTCTTTCTAAAAAAATTTTTTTTTTTTTTTTAAATTATACACAAAATTAGGGGTTTCGTGGGCAAATGTTGGGGATATTGCGTTTCTATTTCGATCTATGTCTTACATTATGTACACTTCACAGATTCCCTCAGCACAAAATTTAGTTCCAATTGCCCATTTCCTAATTAATCATAATTTCTGTAAAAATTACTATTAAAAAATAAAAAAAAAATTAAAAATTATGAATAAAACTAGGGATTTTGTGGTTTGCATTGGCATCAACGTATGTCACCGCAGGGGTTGGCGAGAGAAGTGAGCTGTGATGGAGCCCCTAACATAAAAAAAACTGTCGGTTATGAAGAATAGTAAACTAATTCTAAATTTGTTAATTTGTTTGCTATGGAACAGTTTGAAAGTAAACAAAATGTGTCGCTAAGCTTTTGTCCTAACAACTGTTTTAACTGATATAGGGCTGGGAGTGAATATGCGAATGTTTCTTTATTTTTACGATTTATAATGCAAATTTTGCTAAATCCTTTCTTAATGCGCTTCTATGGCTCCAAAAGAATATACGTTTAATTTTCGTATTTTTTTGTTTCTTATTAGAGTTGGGGAGGGTGGTTGGGATTTTGTAAATAGGTATTCTAAGGTTCCCCATGACGGTGGAAAACTGTCCAAGATCAGATTTTGTAAATCACTTTTAGTTTAAAAAAAATAGAGGAGGTAGGTTTTCAAAAAATGACTTGGTATAGCGAAGTAGAAGAGCACGCACAAATAACACGTACCACAATCTAAAAGTTTCTATTAAATTTCCAATACAATTTTATTTATACTCTGACACCAGACTTAAGCCAAACCAAACATCTTCTCTTTCTGAAACTCTGTAAACTAGCTCATTAATTTGTGGACGTTTCACAACTTTGTTTATATTGTAAAAATTTGAAATATTTGTTTGCAAAGTTTTATGGACGTAATACTAGCTTCAATCAAACTATTAGTAATTATTTCAAAGTTTTTATTTAAATAATATTTTGCTTTCTCACTAATATCATAGAGTAGGCCTAAGTATAGTGATCGCAAAAAAATAGATGTTGAGATTTTTGTGGAAATACCCTCTGAGTTAAAAAAAGTGGGTTTTACAAAATGTCTGTCTGTATGTCTGTTTGTATACAGGATTCAAAGCTAGAGAGAAAACTATTCGATCGATTTCGAACAAATTTGCACAAAGCATGTCAATTAGGCCTGTATAGATGCAAGAAATTAATTTTTGACAAATTTAGAAAAACAACCCTCTTTTTGGCCAAAAAACCCCCTAAAAAATCAGTTATTATTTTTTTGTACAAAAACGGCTCTAACGATTTTGATAAAATTTGGCTTATTTGTAGCCCTTAATTATTTACCCTACCATTTGCAAAAAAACACCATCTTTCTAAAAATTCTCGTTTAGGTAACAATAATAATAACTTTTTTTGGGGTTTTTTTGGCCGAAAAGGTTGTTGTTTTCCAAAATTTTGAAAACATTTTTTCATGCATCTATATAGGCCTAATTAATTGGCGTGTTGGTGAAAATTTTTTCGAAATCGATAGAATAGTTTTCTCTCTAGCTAATCTATATATTAATAGGCAAGCACAAAACTTGTCGTCCTTTTTCCTCAGCTTGTGTGCATCGTAGGAGAAATTCGCGCATACCGTTAGATCAGAATCCCATTATAATTTACATCGGTCCTCAGGGATACGCCCCAGTAGCCCTCAAAGTTTCAATGTTAATCTTATGGAAGGTCAATCTTAAGGAAGAAGAAGAAAGATTTCTTTAGATTTTATCAGGGGCACAAAAAACAGCTGTTCGTATGAAAAGCTTAAAACAGGTGATTTTGATCAACAGCTGATTTTGATCAACAACTGATTTGGATCAAAAACTGAATATAATTTTAGGTTAGGTAAATCAAGCAATAGCAATAGCGAAGCATTGCCGGGTCCACTAGTAATAATTATTAGTTAATTTCTTACTTTAATATCACCTTTCCTAACCCTCCTACAATTATGAAGTCATAGTGAATCTGTTTAATAATTAAAATATGTTTGTGAGAAAGTATGTGCCAGTTCCTGGTACCGTTTATTTTGTAAGTAATGGAGTGAACATCCTCATATACAGGGTGATTCAGAACTATGCGGAAACTTCTCGGTAGCTCATTCTACAACTAAAAATAAGAAAGAAAGTATATGTAAACGTAGGCCCGAAAAAGTTTCGTTTTCCGCATTACCGCCATTTTTTTACAAAATAATTCATATCTAGAGAAATGTTTGCAAACTTGACATGAAGTTTATCCTAACAAAGCTCTTTTTCAAGAAAAATAAGCGATTATATCCAATCATGCGTTTAAAAATGGCGTCTATTTCTATCTGTTTTACATTATGTACAGGTCACAGCTACCTCCACCACCAAACTTAGATGCAAGTGTCTCTGACCTAATCAATCATCATTTCCGTAAAAATTACTATAAAAAATTTAAAAAAATGTTAAAACTATGAACAAAATTAGGGATTTTGTGGTTTCCATTTTCATTAAGCGGCATCACCACACCATATGGCACCGTAGGTCAGAGCCTATAGTTATAAATAAAAAAGCTGATTTGGATAGTTTAGGTTAGGCCTATAATGAATTAAAACACGTTTATTTGCAACCAGTTCGGCAAGTTTGTAATCAGTTAATTATTTTTTTACAAATAACAGTTTTTTTTAATTAAAGATTCATGTTTCTTTGGTATCCAAGTCAACGTAATGTGATTAAGCTTAATTACTTACTTTATGTCCGTCACGTGACTTTCTTATCTTTTTGTATGACGCGTTTCGACATCATCAAACACATGTCACTCTTGCGAAGTCGTCAAACATTGCATAAAAAACACATACACACAAACACTGAGTACATATTAAAACACTTTTTACGCGTGGGATGCATCCCGTATGGTGGTCCAAGGACAACTGTCGTTACAAAGTTAAGTAACCATGCGGTGGCTTTGTTAGCAAGCCCATCTTGTACGCTGATAGCCATAGAATGTGTTCGAGGAGAAATGCAGTTGGTCGTTCATGACTTGGGTTTCATTGTTAAAAGCTTTGTAAATTTCGTAGTACTCAATAGCATCCATAATTTTGCCTTTTTTGCATGTATGCAATGTATCAAATTAGTTTCGCAGTCAATGTAGCCATGGTTTTCGTCTATCAGGTGGCGTGCATAATTTGATTTATTGCTACATATGTTCTTTTTGGGCAGATGTTCTTTGAACCTCTACTCTGATGGATTAAATCTCCGAAACGCGTCATACCAAAATGAGAAGAAAGTCACGTGACGGACATAAAGTAAGTAATTAAGCTTAATTTTTGGATTAGGTAAAAGCTAACAAAAGGCTTACCGTATAAGTCAAATATCTGATTATATTGTTATTTTAGTTAATAATATAAAAATTTGTTTTGTTGGTTATTGATTATTTACATATTAATGGTGTGAAATTACAACGCATGGCGTAATTTGAATTATGGTCGTGTCTATTTAACTTATATCTTTGTCTTACTATAGATCACTGCTCAATTTTTACTTCCGTGAAAATATCAGAGTATACAATGATCTGTTTGCATTGGCTTTTGGATTGGTCATCTCCGGGGGAAGCCCCGAGTATTGAATACGGTAATTTCATTTGTTTTCAAGTGAAACAAATAGTTTTTTTTTATATTAAACTTGATTTTACTATTGCAGAGTTTAACTAGAAATCCTTCCTAACAATTTGCCGGGAACAGAGGGACTGATAGATTGATGAAAAACACTTTGTATTTCGTAAAATCCATGCATACATATAACCTTATTTGTGCAGCACCTGGGAAATAAACGGCGCTATCACGTTGAAGTAAATAAATTACAGTGTGGTTTGTCTTAGAGTTTTTTGTACAATGAGCGATCTCCAGATTTGATTCTATACTAAGTACTTGTTCATCAAATTAAATGCAACTTTATTACTATACAGGGTGTTTAAAAGTCTGGAAATGGTTTGATATCTCAAAATATACCAGTCTAAGGAGCTAGAAATAAATGCATTTATTCACAGCCAAAAACTAACCACTTTTGGATGAGTTAGAAATTTGTTCGCCATCTTGCTATGCATTTTATTTTTTTTTATTGATAAGGTAGTTTTGTGATACATGATTTTAATGTAAAATTTGACGAAACCCAAACTCTTCCAGTTTATCTACCCTAATATTATAAAGAGGTAAAATTTGTTTGTTTGTTTGTAGTTCTCTGGAACTGCTGAACCTATTGAAAAAATATTTTTACTAATAAAAAGCTACACTATGCTTTAGTAATTTAGGCTATAATTCATTTTGATACAAACATTTTTTATTTCAATATTTCTAAATTTATTCGGAACAAATTCTTAGGTTAGGCCTAGACTGATGAACCAACACATGTATTTCCATTTATTACCATAGAAACTAATTGAATAAAATAACAGGTAAAACAATTCTGTTTGCTCTAATATCCATTAACAGCTGATTTCAAAATTTGAAACAATTTTGTATTTCTAACTTTTAGGTTAGGTTTTTAAATGTAGACCTGAGCCTTGCTGGTTTTTAACCTCTATTACAACTGCTGTTATAAAATAGACTATAAGAAATAGTTTGATTTGAACATTTAAAATTATTTACCATCCTAGCTTTGAAGTTATTATTAATCCGTCACCTTTATTATAAAGAAAACATAACATGACTGTGTGTATTAAAGGTTCCAATGGGGTTGGCGGAGCACGCAGGGGTTTTCCCTAGTCTCTTATAAAATCTAAACGATGCACCGCAGCCCAATTTGCTCCATATGCATTCTTGTAGAGGACACAATTTGCTTTAAGATTCACAAATTAACTTTGTTTCCACGGCCAAGGAAGGATCAGCAAAAATGGGGTAAAATCGCAAATTTTGTGCCTTCTACAAGAATGAAAATGGAGCAAATTGTTCTACGATACACCGTTCACGATTTATAAGCAAAAAACTGGAAAAAGTGCCGTTATTCGATGTTTTTTCAAGAAGGCAGAAAAAAGGTATGGGGATGACAAAATTGGGTTTCACTCTCTAACCATCCCGAACAACATAAAAAAAATCTGCACTAACTTATTTAATGTAGCGTTGGAACCTTTTTGCCACTGGACTACAAGCTAGCCTACAACTTTGTTACCTAAATTTACAATATACGAACTTTACTAAAATCCAAAGTTTTTAAAAACCAGGACTTAGTTAATAAATTTAAATAAATATTCATATTCTGCTACTTCCAAATTGTGTTCTTTGCGCAAGGTCAATGAAGAGGAAGACATCCGCATTTCATTGCCGTGTTTCTCATAGTTTAGATTACAAAATTTGAGAAGGAATGTGTTGTCTGAACAAGAATAATTATTAAATCATTTGAATTGGAAGGCATTGGACTAAAATAAGTAAATTTTACATCAAAACCTTGCCATATATTTGTTGTAACCAATAAGTTTAATTGTTAAGTTATTCATTTTTACTTTTATTATTTATTTTCCTTCTTTCTGATATCGGTGGTTTTATTTCTTCCTACTGATTATGAAGAGTAATTTTTAGTTGATTGTAAACATTTTGAATCGGTCGATATGTTTACATTTTCCTTATCCTATTAGTAAAGTACAGATGGTGGTACAGATGTTCTGGTGATGACCTATTTATAATTTCTTGTACATTTTAAAATTGTGTTTTTTTTATTCTCTCTTTTTAAATAATTGTAGGCCTCGTGTCAATGTGCCTATAATTTGTAAGTTTGTTTGTAAATGTTATTTATAGAATAAATAAATAAAAACTGATATCGGCATGAATAATGGCACTTGGCCTCGCCCAGGAGCGATTTACCGGGAGTGTGGAAAAAGGGCGTAAGTGGAGAAAAAAACATTTTTCCACACCGTTTTCTAATGTGACTCATCCTTCAAACAAACTAGTGGAGGTATACCTCACCCTTAACACTTACACTGCTATGCGAATTTCGTATCTCCTATGCTAGGAGCTGATCTTTTATTTTGTATAGCCTAAATGAGTAAAAATAACTTTATTTTTTATTTTTGAACCTTTCTACTTAAAGTTACTAATATTTTAAAGCGGGCGCAATGCTCTGTGAATTAATAATTCTCCCAATACGGGGGTTGGCGTGTGAAGCTCGCAATGCACTGTTCGCCGCTTCTCATAGTGTTCAGTTTCAAGCTCACATGTGCTTCCTTAGCAGAGATGTACCGGGTACTGATGTTTTTAGTCAGGTTAGTAGCGGTTTGCTCAAGTGTCAACATTCGCGCCGGTATCTGTAATGACATGTAATGGCAACTCCTCTGACGGTATTTCGTCCAAGAGTATTGTCAGGAGCTTTGATTGTTTTTTTTAATGTTATGTCAGCGAGGATGTAGTTCTGTCAAAGATCAACAAATTTGAAACTCTATAACTCAGGCACCTGATGGTACCAAGAGCTAATTTCGTATAGGTTCTCCTCAGGAACCTGTCGAGAATGGGTGAACGAAAAACCAACAGCGAGTACTTGTTCTATCGCGTAGACAGTGTTTTTAATCGCTTGTCGAGTGGAGGTTTTCTTTTCTAGTGGGACGTCACTCGTCCTTAGATTTATTAATCTTAAATTTACGACCTTTTTTATTGTGTATAATAATTTTACCTTTTTAACTTCTGCGATATTTGAAAAGACTGAAAGTTTCTATAATGTCTAGTACTTCTATACCAATAATT
Source organism: Philaenus spumarius (assembly GCA_018207615.1). Taxonomy (NCBI): domain Eukaryota; kingdom Metazoa; phylum Arthropoda; class Insecta; order Hemiptera; family Aphrophoridae; genus Philaenus; species Philaenus spumarius. Next base: position 154,035 of record JAGFPH010000909.1, on the reverse strand, counting down.
AATACATATCTTGTTTTTAGTTATTATATTTGCAAAAATTGGGACCTATTCATTTTTCATAAGTTCCAAAAGTGTTCCACTCTCACAAAAAGTCAGGATAACACTGTTAGATAGTTCGTGCTGAACTTATTTCAGGCTGCACAGCTAATAAAGCCTAAAGGACTTAAACCCATTACACCGTATGATTTGGTTTATTGTAGATTATGTTTACTTTCCGTAAAATTAACTTAAAACTTACAACCACTTTTACCTCAGCCAACAAATAGTTTGACTAGTAAAATAAAAATACTTTGTGTGTTTACTTTAAATTCCCGTATACAAATTTGAACTGCAGAATAACATTACTGGTAAACTGCGCACTCACTGCTTCTATTATATAAATCAAACGTTTAATGCTTCAAGTTGTTTAAAATAATAACATTTTTCATTACAAATATTTTGACGTAAGTACTCAGTGTTGGAATAATAATCAGCTGTTTATAATTAAATTTACAGGTGATTTGCACTTCAACAATTTTTATTTCTAATCTTTCAAAAAAAGAAAAAGTTTACTGTTTGTGTTTATGGGGGGGGTCATACTATATCTAACTACAGTTATATTATTAACTAAATAGAATTATTTGTTTATTTAGTATTACTTAATTTATTTGAATCTAACGAATCGAGCTTATATTTTACACAAAGATATTCTCCAACGATGTGTTTTTTTTGTGAAATTAGCAAACCACCCACCTCTAAATGGGCGTCAAATTTAGTGGTAGTTGAGAGAGTGTTTTTAGAGTTGAAATTTGACACACTGTTTTACTAGGGCTCCTCGAGTATGCATGTATGAAGGATCAACACCGGTTATCACCAGGGGTTCATTAAGGGGGGTTAAAAACGGTACCCCTATTATTTATAAAATAACACTTAGCACTAGCAAAACTAGTTTTATGAAGTTTTCATTAAAGGATACTGAAGAATCTGTTGCCACAGTCACGTATAAATGTATACAATGTATAAATACAAACTCACAGTGCACTTTGAACTGTTCTTTAATAGAAAATTCCTTACACATATAAAATATTTAGGGGTTATGATAGACACACGCATGCCAGGGAAAACAAACATAAATGCTTTAAAAAGTAAGTTGAATAGAGTTACTAGGGTGTTTAATTTTTTAAAGAGTGTCTAACTCCAAGTACATGTTACGGAACCTTTATTTTTCACTAGTCCAAAGCAGATTGGAATATGGAATTATTTGCTGGAAACTGCTTATAACACAAACCTGTATCCCATTAAAATAATTAAAAAAGGTATTATCTGTTTTATACAAAATACAAACAGAATTGAACCTTCAAGACCTCTTTTTTCAATGTTTTCCTTTACCACCACTTAAACACTTATTTGTATACAAAGTTCTTCGTGTCTTCTAAAGAAGAAGTGGACAATTTCCCACTGTACATAATACGTATAAATTATCACTCCCTTCTAGGCACAAATTGCCTATTCCAAATAGGCTGACAAGTTTTATGAATTACTTATTTCTTATACAGCTCCGAAATTGTACAACAAACTACCAGTATATATCAAACATTGTACTAGGCATCCAAAATTCCTGAGAAGCTTGAGATCTTGGCTGCTCAGTCTCGACAATGTAGACACTCTCTTTAATAAGTAATATAATCCAGCTAAATTTGATTTCAACTTTTCTAAAAATATTCTATTACTGTATTTATTTTTCAATTTGTATGCTTTGTTTGATTCATGCGATGTAGGAAGAGCCGTAAATGCAAACAACATTATTATTTATTTAACATATTTAAAATGTGATTAAGCCCAGTTTATCTCATCTGCTCTATAAAAAATGCTTGTATAAAAAGAAAATTTTTGCTTTAAAACTCCTTATAGTGTAATTAATTGTTTCTGTTATATGCTATTAATAACTCTAATAAAATAAATGTTATTTTGTTTTTGAAGTAAAAGTAACCCTCATTACAGGATTCCTTAGAATGTACCTATTTCTTCCCTTTGTATTTTTAATTTATTACTTCATTTAAAATGTCTTATATTTATGATTAATTTGACATGTATTATATTGTGCAAGGTTTGTAAAGGAAGAATAAATGCATTCATTTCATTTCATATCATTTCATATTCACGAGGGTAATTATTACACAAAAAGCATTTCGTTGAAGCAACGAATGTTGTGTCTGTGAGGAAGTTGCCCTGTCAGAGGAAAATGTTAAAGAATCCCAGTAGTAAAATGTCTGAAGTAATCTCGCCAACTACTTCCCCCTGTAAAAGATTCCCACTAAACAGTGTTAAAATCAATTAACTTCACTGGTTTTTATATGCAGTTTGCACATCCAAGAGCAAGGTGCGAGGTATAGAACATGCCACTTTGCGGGCTTGCATACATATCGATCCTTTTACGGCTGAGGATCCTTTTGGCAGCAAATTTTTACAACAGCGGGTTTTAGGGGCCATAATAGTTCACTTACACGATCAAATAATAATACCTTGAAACTGTTGGAAATTGCGCTATAAACTTTCAGTTAAATGGAATTTTTCTGAAGAGTGGAAAAAGCATAAAAACATCTTTATTTTCTTTTGAGCCTGTTAAAATGCGTTTGATAAATTTCATTTCTTTTCTGTTAAACCTCCTGACGTCGTGCCCTGAAGTCCATCGAAGAAAGGAAAGTGCAATAACAAACGTCTATTACTTCTCATAAAACTGTTTTCACTTTATCTTCAATTTCCAGTTTGACCTACAATAAAATATACATTTAAACCAGAGTTATTATTATGATTATAATTGTATGATACTCCAGATTTATAGAAATAATTTATTACATGTTAAATATTAAGGTTCTTGAGGAAGAGTGTGGTGACTTAATATATTCTAATAATTATTATAATCAGGTAACATTTGTTTTTTGTTTGTATGTAGGGGTTAATCTCTAGAACTACTGAACTGATTGAAAAAATAGTGTTACTAATAAAAAGCTACACTATCCCTTCGTAACATAAGCTAGAATTACTTTTGATTTAAGTTTTGAAACAACCCCTAAAACAATAAATATCAATCGTTATTCTTTCCCTAAAGCTAGAGAGCTGCACTTTTCCTAGGAAAAGTAAACTGGATTTGCATTTTGTCGCGTGCTGCTAAGGGGTGAAAATGCGATAACAACACCTAAAAAAATAAAAATAAATTAATTGTTGTATTTTTCATAAAATGAGTGAGCTGAAAATTTTTACATTTATTTCTTACAACATACATAAAGAAAGTATTATATATTGGGATTTGTCGGGGCTTCTAAGTGGTGAAAATGTACTAACAACCCCTACAAAAATGTTGATTGTTATAACTTCCTTAAAGCTAGAGAATAAACCCTTAATAAATTAAGAAATTTAAAAATAAGAAAACACTATGCTACATCCTAATTAAAAATAAATATGACATAATATTGGAATTTAATAGTAGGGCCTAATTATATAAAAGATTCACCGAGGGGGTTGGCGAGCGAAATATGGTGAGCCCTCTAGTGTTTCAATATTTCTCTATTAGATACATCCAATACCATTAAAGGATGGGTTTTCAAAGACTTATTTATTGGTTATACTTTATTTTACAGGCTAACACAACACTCATGAAAATATATGTTATGAAATATCTGTTGGTTTATCTGATGAATAATGAAGTGTTCTAAATATTCATTACTAGAGGGCTCCGGCCCCTGCTAGCTTCGCTCGCCAATTCTCGCGGTGATTCGTGTCGAAGCAAATGCAAACATGTTATTCGATATAAATGGGCCTTACTATTAAACTATAATATGTCTTATTTATTGTAATTAGGATGTAACTTAGTTACATAGTTAGCGGTTTCTTAATTTTTAAATTACTTATTTTATTAATGGTTTATTCTCTAGCTTTAAGGAAAGTATAACAATCAACATTTTTTACTACTTTTTCACCCCTTAGCAGCACGTCACAAAATGTCAGTCTATGTTACTTTTTGTATATATGTTGTAAGAAATAAATGTAAAAATTTTCAGTTTAATAACTTTAAGGAAAATATAATAATAATTTTTTATTGTTTTAGGGGTTATCACATTTTCACCCCTTATATTGTGTCAATATGTTTAATGTCACATTGTAATTATATAATTATGAGTTAAGTGGAAGAGAGGACCATATGGTAGTAACTTCACCAAAAATAAAGTCTTTTCTATCTATCTATCTAGCAGCTCGTGACAAAATGCAAATCAGTTAACTTTTTCTATGTATCTTGTAAGAAAGAAAGAAATGTACAAAATTTCAGCTATCTAGCTTAAAGGAAAGTATAACAATTAATATTTATTGTTTTAGGGGTTGTTTTAACAATTCAATCGAAATTAATACTATGGCCTATGTTACTCAAGGAGGTGTAGTTTTTTTATTAGTAAAACTATTTTATCAATCGGTTCAGAAGTTCCAGAGATCACCCCCTACATACAAACAAATAAACAAACAAAATTTGCCTCTATAAAATAGTATTATATTAATATAACATTATTACCCCAAAGCTAAGATGGTAAATAATGTAAATGTTCAAATCAAATTATTTCGTATATTTTGTATCAGCAGTTATAATAATGGTTAACAGAATCAGCAAGGCTCAGGTCTACACTTTAATGAAAACCTAACTTAAAAGTTAGAAATTTAAATAAATGTTTTAAAGTTTGAAATCAGCTGTTATGGAAATATTGGAGCAAACGGCTGTTGTATCTGTTATTTTATTTAATTGGTTGCTTATTCAATAGTAATAATTAATGTAAATACATGTGATGATTCGTCAGTCTAGGCCTAACCTAAGATTTTTTCCGACTAAATTTACAAATATTGAAATAAAAAAGGGGTTTATCAAAATAAATTATAGTCTATGTTAGTCAGGGATAGTGTAGCTTTTTATTAGTAAAACTATTTTTTCAATCAGATTAGAAGTTCCAGAGATTACCCCCTAAATACAAACAAACAAACTTTACGTCTTTATAATATTAGTATAGAAGAAACATGTTCTGCAACTCAATTATTACAGAATTTAGTTGGAAAGGTGAGCTATAGCAATGAATCTTATGGTGAGACCTAACCGGAGTAGTAAATCAGCTCCGATCTTGGTCAACAGAACACACTATAGAGTGCCATTAAATATGTTATATATAAAACTGTGTGTTTGCACTCTAACTGCAGCGATTTGGTCAACATTTATTACACAAGTCGCTCGGACGAGTTCGTTAGAAAAAAAAAAAAAAAAAATACGTTTTTTAAACGGAAGTAATGCATTTTCTGACTTTTCTTACTAGAATGAAACTTTTTACGGTTGTAGGCTATCTACAAAAAAATATACAGGAGATTATTCTGCATATATTTTGTTTTTTACACGACCTTATAGCTCGTCTGATTTCCCAAGAACCCAGTTCAAATCCACGTACGTGATTTTACCCTAAGGAACCTTCTGACACAATAACTGAAGTGAATCAGTCCATAATGTGATGCTGCAAGATCGAGGTGCATACTTGCTAAGCGCAGTCCATATTCGAGACCGCAAAGACAAGGTGACAACTACACAATGCGAGTTTTTCCGCTGCGACCGGAACGAAGCACCGCATGAGCTGTGGCTGGAGGATGAGGTACAAACAAATACTACTAATATATTTCGTACACAAAGGCAGCTATTCAGCACCTTCGTAAGTAGACCAATTACCCAAATATTTCGTTATTACCCGAAAACATGTAATCCTTATTTTATTAACTCGCTTAACTCTCGTCTGCGGTTCACCTGTGAAATCGAATTATTAAATTATTTATTTTGTTTGTATACTTTAAGCAATAATTAAATGTAGTAGTTGTTTTCTTATAATACTACTAGTGGACCCGGCAAATGCTTCGCTATTGCTTAATTTGAAACTTTGAAAGCCTGTAATTCGTATCCCTGAGGGCCGATGTAAATTATAATGGGATTCTGCTCATTGCTTGATTTACCTAACCTAAAATTATATTAAGTTTTTGATCCAAATCAGTTGTTGATCAAAATCAGCTGTTTTAAGCTTTTCATACGAACAGCTGTTTTTTGTGCCCCTGATAAAATCAAAAGAAATCTTTCTTCTTCTTCCTTAAGATTGACCTTCCATAAGATTAACATTGAAACTTTGTTGGCCACTGGGACGTAGCCCTAATGTCCAAAAACTTCGGTAAATGGCCTAAAACCTTCCCAGGGTTAACCTGTGTTACTATGCAAAATTTCAAAGCAATCGGATGGACGGTTTGGTAACGCATAAAGGACAAACATACAAACAGACAAACGTACAAACAGACAAACGTACAAACAGACAAACGTACAAACAGACGGACATACATTGAATTTTATATATATATATTAAGTAAATTTGGGGACATAAAAAAATTAAAGATGACGAGGCTTGCCTAAAAGGTCACATTGTCTAATCACTGACAACACATTCCATTAAGGAACAAACCCACGATCTCAGAAGAACGATGTAAAATATTGTTTTATATATCACTAATGGACCCGGAAATTCTTCGCTATTGCTTGAATTAATTTTAAGGATAGGTATCCCATTTCATCAGTCTCACTTAAGAGTCTGCTGTAGTGACGCCCTTGTTGGATTTTTATCCCATAAGAGCAATGCTAAATTTCAAACCATTTATTTCGTTTATTTTTTATCGTAAAATTGTTTGCAAGGTCTCAATTTAAGCACAGTCCCAATACGCATCCATTTTGCGTTTCACACTTTTAAAATATTTTTTTCATTTGTCACGTAATTGACATTTTTGAAGTACCAATTTGAACTTTTTTCTTTACACAATAAAACATGAATAATTAAAAGTGAAACGCAAGCCGGATCCGCAACTTTAAAAAGTCTATTCATTTTTTTAACACTCATTTACAAAATATGGATTTATAAAATGGTTTGAAATGAGGCAATATCAAAACGCTCAGCTGCAGAAATTGCACTGTTTAGATACGGCTATAGAGAGAAGCACTGGCGTTTCCGGTTGCTTTCTCGTTTACTGGAGCAGACCCTTAAGTAATCAAATTGCAAATAGTTTTTTTATATACATTAAAACTAGTACTACATAATTTTAGAATTATAGCTTGTAGGAAGTTAGTTTAATTTATATTTATTGCATAGGTGTAGCAACCCCATTTCAAGCCCTTAGACTGTAGTAATTGTAACGTCTAAACACTCCTGGTAATAAAATGGACAAACTGCAACATTTTAGTGAAATCGGTTTAATAGTTTTTTAGTCTACGGAGGACAAATAAACATTCATTTTCATGGACAGATATTGTTATTGTTTATATATATTATATTCTACTATTTGCTAGCTTTGATCTGCTGAATATTTTTAAAGCGTTGGTAGAATGGTTGTGAGTCACCCTATAGTTAGATGCTGGTTTATTTAATATTTTATGTTAGTAATTTTCAAAAACCAAACGGTTATGCTAATTTATAAAGATTTATGGAAGAAGTAAAACACAGATACATTTATTAAAATCAGTGATTAAAGTTACTTTAAACCAGGAATAAACTTAAGGTTGGTGAAATTAAATTAACCAGAACGAACGAAAGCTATTGTACCCTATATAAGTTAGACTAAATTGTCTATTTCTAATTTGACTTGTTTAAACCCACTATACTGTTGTAAATCTTCAATGATGCAGTGCTGCCTGTAAACCATACTTCTTCCATTAGATCAGCTGTTTTGACAAATCACCTTCTGTTGGTATTGGATGTACGTAATGGAGAAGTATCGGGAACATATAAGTCACCCCCAACCACCCCTATAACCCACATATTTATCACATGATCAACTGTTCTATAAATCCAAAGTATCGGGCAGAATACATCGTAAATAAAATTTCTATTTAAAAAACGAGTCGTATTGTAGGTCAAACTGGAATTAGAGGAGGGGAAAAAGACAACAGAGCGTTTTAGTTTTCTACGGACTTTCATAAGTGCTTGTTTTGTCACATCTTTTGATTGATTTACAGTCATAGGTGGAAAGCAAACACGTTTAAAGGCAGAAAAATGAGACACACAGACAAAACAAAAAGATGAACAGTATATAACTTGCGCATTGTTTTTGAGAGAATTTCCAAAAGAAATGCAGTGACTCTTGGTGAGACTTAAGTTTGGGAGTGGTCAATGAGCATCGATCTTAGTTTCCAGAACAAGTTTTGGGGTTTCATAAAAAAATTTATATATATTTGTTCACACTCTAACGGCCGCATTTTACGTCAAATTTTGTTCAAATATGGTACACACGTTGGTTTTCTAAGTCGGAAGTATTCGTTAGCCACAAACAATCCAACAACCAGTATCATTTTTGATCGGAAGTCAAATATTTTGAAATTTTCCTTACTAGAATAAAACGTTTTTGTGGTTTTATATAAACAAACTAATATAGGAGATTATTCTGCACATTTCGTTTTTTATACCACCTATAGCCCGCCTGGTTCCTCCAAAATCTATCAAAACTTTAAATACTGTACTTTAAGAGTACCAGGTTAAAAGCCACTTGGGGGATTTTACCGTGTGTTTCTTCTGGTCCGAGGTCGACTCGAACGAAGCGAGTCTGTTCGCTGCGGCGGTGGTAAGAAGCAGTCCATAACCTGAGGCCGTAAGTTCGAGGTGAAACTCGCAAATTAAGTTTTAAAGCTGCGAGTGAACTGGGTCTGGGACTGAGGTGCAAACAAATTCTAGTAATATATTTCGTACACGCAAACAGCTATTCAACGTCTTCGTGTGTAGACCAATTTCGCAAATAGTTGGAAGAAACCTTAAAGCATATAAATTTATTTTTTTAAATTCGCTCTACTCATATCAGCGGTTCAGCTGCGTGAAAGAATTATTTAAAATTAAGTCTTGTAAATAAATAAACGGTACCAGGAACTGGCACATACTTTCTCACAAACATATTTAAATTATTAAACAGATTCACGGTGACTTGTAGGGTGGGGTAGGAAAGGTGATTTTGTATTAAAGTTGTTTTCCCATAAAAATCCATAAAATAACGGAAAAACCAACTTTTCTCAAAAACGGCTCGAACGATTTTGATTAAAATTTTACAGTTTATAGTACTTTAGGTCCCTAATAAACTATAAAATTTTAATCAAAATCGTTAGAGCAGTTTTTGAAAAAAGTTGATTTTCCGTTATTTTAAAAGTTTTTATGGGAAAATTACCCTTAAAAATAAAAAATTCACAAAAATGAAAAAAATTTCTGGAGATACCGTGGATTAGTACCTCTATACCAAATTTCATCAAAATCGGACGACTGGTTTAGGCTCTAGGTCTGATAACATCCACACAGACACACAGACACACATACAGACACACACACAGACATCACTCAGAAAACCAAATTTTTAGGTGGAGAAAGTAAAAAAAGTAAATCGTTCAGTTTAGTTTATTTTCAGTTCTTTGAGGATTATTTATTTTATACAAATTACTATTATAATACAAAACGTTGTACACAAAATTTGTGTTCCAATAGGTGCACGCCATGAATAGTTTACAAACAGCACACGAGATTGAAAGCGATCACTATTTTAGAGGTGTATCTGAGATGTAAACAAGAATCTCGCAGTTCAGGAAGTCAATTGATCAACCATGAAGTAAACTCTACATTGTGGCCAAGTATATTTCAGTATTTATTTTCAAATAAAGTTGCACATGTACGTTTTGTGCTCAGGAAATCTAATAACGCAGCTGAATGGACTCGAGGGGGTCGAGGGGAGATTAAATTTAATAATAAAGTATCCAACTCCACCGAAACTAGTTTTCAGATTATCATCAGTAGCCTTAGATATTTCGTTAACCATTATGGACAAGATCATTGTATTTTTCTATCTGTACCGTAATTTTGTTCTTTTTTCTCTTCAACTGCTGTTTCCCCAATGATCAGACATTCTAAGTGTTTTTATCTGTTAAAAACAAATTAACCTAACCTCATTGCGTCTGTTAACAAACTCCAGCGGTGACCCATGGCGAAGACAATGCAAACAGATTATTGTATATTTTCACGGAAATTTACTACGATTGATTAGGACAAAGGCACTTTTATCTATGTGGGGGTGGTGGAGGTATTGGTGGCCTGTACATAATGTAAGACAGAGATCGAAATAGACACATGCTGTCCCCAATAATTCCAATTACGGCGTGAGTTGTAATTTCACCTTAAATAATCATAATCAACATTTCTAATAAATTTTGATATTACCTGACCAAAAACTATATTAATCCAAATCAGATGGTTTGTTTATAATACGTAACAACAGATGTTGTTGAATTGAATTCTAATACAGTAAGCATTTTTCTTTGAGTATTGTTAGTGATTCCTTTTAGTTTGTTAAACTAACCTAAAAAAGCTATCGTGTGCGAAGAACAATAAACTGACTATACATTTGAGGAGTTTGTTGCTATGGTAATCAATGTAAATGTATTCAATAAACATGTGTCAATAAGATTTTGATTAGAACAGCTACAATTATGCTTTAAATTAAAAAATTTTCTAAATTATTTCTTTGTGTGTCCATGATCCCTTAAGAATATACCTTCAAATTTTCGTATTTTTATTTTCAGTAGTTTTTGCTCTACAATGATTCTTTATCAGTCAGTCAGTCGAAAAAGATCTGTTTATATATTATATACTAAGGGCTCCACCCATGCTCACTTCGCTCACCACTCCTGTGGTGAACCAGCATGCAAACAGATTATTTTACACTCTGATATTTTGGCGAAAATTACGAATGAGCGGTGACTGAGTATACATAGCTAATGTAATAAAGAGATCGAAAGACAAACGACCATCAACAATAATTTGAATTGAGGCGTGAGTTGTAATTTCACCATTCATTTTCATATAAGTTTTGATATTGCCAAATAAAGGTAACAATATAATTTTGAACACCAGATGTTTAACTGAAGGCCTTTTCACACCGCGGTCACACTATGTCACGTGACAGATTTTTCAAAAGATCTGTTTCCATAGTTTCAAATGGTGCAATTCACACCAACTTCGCAGACCCTCACAGACGCTACAGACGTCGACAGACGAATCTGCGGGATAGCTCCGAAAGCGATGTTTTCAAACATCTGTTGACGTCTGTGGCCTCGCGCATGCGCACTGGCCCGCTACCCCAACATGACTACACTCTGTCGCGCAGCTTCGTTAACTCGTTACAAGTTGCCGTATTGCCAGTTTTTTTGGAGGCCGTATTAGATTTTGCCAGAATGTTAAATTTTGGTTTTTCAAAATGTTAAAAACTATAAATATTTTGTAGAGTATTAGTTTTGGATGATACTCATAGAAAGACAATTAACTTTTGGCCATTACAGGAGAAATCGAAATCTTCCGCCACCATTAACCGTTAATTTACTATTCCTTTGCAAAACAAAAAGTAATTTTGTTTTGACATAAACGGAATTTAAAGAAATTAGCTGCTAACTAATTTTCAAAGCAAATCAATATTTGTATTAATAAATGTTTATTGAGAAAATTATAAACCATCTTCAATAGGATTTCAAAAAAGGAAATTTTATAGAGCAGTAGTAAACTTACCTTAGGCATTACTGCCAATCTTTCTCTGCTAGAAATACATCTCCTGTTGGTGTATTTTTTACTAATATCGTTATTTGTCAGTGTTAACTCAGGTTCAGAAAGCCGAAAGTATGTTTTGAATCTGTCATCATCTAGCTCTATAGTCTGTCCGCTCGGCCGTGATACCTGACTTCTCGGAACTCAATGCCCCCTCCCTACCCACTCGCCGGGCCTGCCGGTGGCAAACTAGTGGAGGGGGCGTTGAGCTCCGAGAAGTCAGGTATCACGGCCGAGCGGACAGACTATAAGTCCTACATCAGATGAATATACTCGCCGATCTGTTCCCGACTCTGATTGGTGGGATGTACCCAGTGCGTTCGGTTTGTAACCGAGTACAACAGCATGAGTCCCTCATCACTACTCGAACTACTATCGATGTCATCCAACCAAGGCATATTTTTAGTAAACGCTATCGCAACAAGAACCACTTGCCATGTGTTTACCTGTTTCAACCGTAGACAGCGCTGTGAAGTAAAGTTGAAATGAAGTCCCAATATCTGACAGACGTCTGTGGCGGTGTGAATTGCACGTCTGTCACGTGACATAGTGTGACCGTGGTGTGAAAAGGTCTTTATAATTCAGTAAGACTATTGTTTGCTTTTACCTAATCCAAACAAACTGTTAGTTGTGAAGAATAATTACCCGGTTGTAAATTTGCCAAAATATTTGCAAATAAACGTGTTTTGGTTCATTCTAGGGATAAACTAAAATTGCGTTTTAATTCCCAATCACCTGTTTTATTAGTGAATTTCCATAGGAAAGATGAGCTTCCTCTCCAGTGACCCTTCTGGTAAGACATAAGGTCAGGAGTAGTAAATTAGCATAGATCATGGTCCCCAGAACACGTTTTGGGGTGCCTTTAAAAACTGTATATATAAATGTATAAATGAGTTTTCACTCGGCCGCATTTAAAGTCCTATTTGGTCCAAATTTGGTACTCACGTTGGTTGTCTAAGTAATTTAGACGAGTTCATTAGCCTAAAAAATCCAATAACCTGAAGTACATTTTTTGACTGGAAGCAACTACTTTTTGAGAGTTTGTGTACTAATATGATACTTTTTATCTGCAAAATATTTCTAGGATATTATTCTTCACATTTTGTTTTTTTTTTACACGAACTTATAGCTCGCTTGGTTCCCCCAAAATCAATCAAAACGTAAAATACCATAAAGTACCCTGTACACGTGGATAACCCGTCGGGCACCTTCTGATCCGAGGACAACGGCCGAGTATGTACGCAAAGCGAGTTTTTCCGGTACAAGTGGAACGAAGCAGTGCTTGAGTTGAAGTTGGAGGCTTAAGTGCAATCAAATTCTGCCAATATATTTCGTACACACAGACTTCAGTACTTTCGTGAGTAGACCAATTTCCCAAATTGATGGTTGACATACTAAAAAATATAAATTTAATTTTGGAAGTTCGTTAACTTAATTTTTTTATCAAAATCATCTGTTTCGTTTATAATATGTAACAACAGATGTTTAAATTGAATTTTGGTAATTTAACCTAAATAGCTGTTGGTTTTTAATAACAATAAACTGATTCTAAATTCACTTAGTTGGTTGCTATGGTAATAAATGTAAACAAACATGTGTTGCTAAGCTTTTGATCCAAACAGCTGTTTTATCTGATATAGAGCTGGCAGAGAATCCCTGAATGTTCACTATTTTTACGTTTTATAATGAAAATTTTGCGAAACCCATTCTTGCTTTGCTTCTATGACACCGTAAGAATTTATTTTTTAATTTACTTATTTTGATCTTAAACAGTTGTTGCTCTTAGTTGATTCTATGTCAGCCAGTCAGCCAGGGAAAAGCCGCTTATATATATAGATTGAAAGCTGTTACCACACTGTTTTGTAACCTTACTAATTGGCAGTAAAACACTTTTAGCTAGTTCATGCACAAATTTTGTTACAGCTGGTAGACTGTGAAGACTTAAACCCAAGCCGCCGTATGATTTGGTTTATTGTGCTAAATCTCACTATAGTTCAACCCAACCAAACTTTACCTTAAAATGTATTTAAACAGTATTTAATGATCAAACAGATTTTACTTTGTTCGAGACTTAATTATGATTTATCTGTTGAACTGTGTAGTTTATAAGTGTTTAGTCATCTACAAATCCTCACTCTTGGACAACACGATTAGGTTAGGGTTGTCATATTGGAAGAAAATTGGAGTGTCTGTCTGTTATTTAAAAATTTAAGTTTTTTTCTAACCTTATATGGGTTGTTCACACATTACCAAAACCTGAACAAGATGAAACGATGGAACACTTTTTTGAGACTTCTGCTTATGTGTTTTTTTTTTAAATAACTGTCACAACCGGGTTTCCCGGACCCAAAAACATATAAAACGATACCCCACACTGTATTTAGAAAAACGTGACCACAAAACGTGACATCGACTCGCTATGACTCATTAACTGTCAAAATCAGGGTTTCCATACCCAAAAACATATAAAACAATACCCTCTACACTGTATTTTCAAAAT
>JAGFPH010000909.1:128863-139880 GCA_018207615.1 Philaenus spumarius | reverse complement strand
GCCAAATCGGTTTTCAATACCCTAAAACATATAAAACAATACCCTCTTCACTGTATTTTGAAAATATTTACTCCAACAACGTGACCCCGACTAGCTACGATTCTTTAACTGCCAAATCGGTTTTCAATACCTAAAAACATATAAAACAATACCCTCTACACTGTATTTTCAAAATATTGACTCCAACAACGTGACCCCGGCTAGCTACGATTCTTTAACTGCCAAATCGGTTTTCAATACCCCAAAACATATAAAACAATACCCCACACTGTATTTTAAAAATTTTGCCAGAAAATTGCGTCCCTGACTCCCCTATGACTCACGCTAGAAAGCTCAAAAGCTTTTCAACTCTCCAAAATAAAATTACAAATATTTTGGCACCACCAGAAGTTTTCTGTGAATGCATATGTCAAGTTAACAGACACATACAAAAATATCAAATGATTTCAATACTTCGGCATTTTAATGCGAGCCGAAGTAACACACATTTATAATTTTTTTGTCAGTCTGTTTATTTGGTTGGTTTAATCTCCGGAATGGTTGAACCGATTTTGACGAAACTTACATTAACATGTAGAGAACTTTTCATAGAATATTTAAGGTTTTTTTTATTCCGTAAATATATAAAATTCATGTAAAAAAAGTAATTAAAAACTATGAAAAATTAGGGATTTTTTGGAAAAATTTTGAGGATTTAGCGTGTGTAGTTCGATCTATGTCTTAAAATATGTAGCCTGCAGATCACAGCTACCACCAACACCCAACTTAGATCCAAGTGCCTCTGTCCTAATCAATCATCATTTCCATCAAAATTCCTATTAAACAATTGAAAAAATGTAAACATTATGAACAAAATTGGGGATTTTGTGGTTTTTCATTGGCATTAACAATATGTCACCGAAGAGGTTGGTGAGCTAATCGAGCAGAGGCAAATACCATATTCTATACATATTAATAGCATTGACGTGTCTGTCTGTGAATTAAAAATATAAGCTCTTTTCTAATGGTTATTCACACATGACTAAAACCTAAAAACACGTTTATAAATTTTGTGTCTGTCTGTCGGTTTGTTTGGCCAGGCTAACCTCCGGAATGGCTGAACCGATTTTGATCATACCTACATTAACATATAGAGAACTTTTCAGAGAATATTTCAGGCTACTTTTTATTCCGAAAAATTTTAAATTCCTGTAAAAGTATTGAAGAAATGTAAAAATTATTAGCAAAATTAGTGATTTTGTGGCCAAATGTTGGGGATATTGCGTGTCTATTTCGATCTCTTACATTTTGCACAGTTGTCCTAATTAATCATCATTTCCGTAAAATTAACAAAATATACAATAATATGTTTGAATTGGAATCACCATATATCACCGAAGAGGTTTGCGAGCAGGGGCAGAGCACCTAGCAATTAATGTAATATAGTGTTTTAACATAGACATGAAACGCATTATATATTGTTTAGAGCACTTTCTGAGCTGATTCCACTGGAAAAAATTTAAATTTATAACACATTTTACGATTTACTCTCTACTGTATTTGCTTTCATGGTAAACGCATTTTAAAAAGTTTGCGTTTGATTTTATTAGCCTATTTTACGTAATTATCTTCAGAACTAAATTCTCTACAAGTTTTTAATATGTTTATGGGTTGTTTATGGGTTAGTACCTATTTCACAAATTTAGTGTACTAAAAACGTAAACAAAATATGTCTTCTTCAGACAAAATTTTGGGTTTAGACTCTGGTTTAGATTCACAAGTGGACCCAATAGGTGGTACTGCGATGTGGTTATAGAAAGTTTGTTTTTTATATAAAAATCAATTTTTGTTTTGCCTTTTATAGACTCAAAAAGTATTTGACCGATTTTGCTAGAAAAATTCACACTTTATCCATATCATTGCCAAGAGTGTTTAGAAGTTACAATTAATCCAGTCTAAGGGGTTGAAATGGGGTTGATATTTAACCTATACAATCAATATAGATTAAACTAACTTCTTACAAGATATAAAGCTAAAATTATGTGTAATATTATTTTTAAGGGATAATCAAAACTATTTACTATTTGATTACTTAAGTCAGAGGGATGAAACGAAGTAACTACCATTAAAATTAAATAATACTCCAATTACTATTTCTATATTCTCAAAAACTACGCAATTAAATTTACTAAATTTTCACAATTTACTAGGATTTGTTTAGAGAATAAGGTCACTATAAACAACAATATTTAAATGGAGTAGCTACCCCTATACATAAAAAATAAATTGCACTAAATTACTACAAACTATAAATCTAAAATTATCTTAACTGATATAAAAAAGACATTTGCAATTCGATTAGCGGTACTTAGGTCAAAGGGATGAAATGTAAACTACCCATAAAATTGTAACCTGTAAAAAAATCTTAATAGGAAGTACCGTAAGAAATTAAAAACTGATGAACAAAAAAATTCTCAGTAAAGGTGTATTAAAAAATTTAATTTAATTAAAATTAAGGAAGAAAAAAACATAATAGGTACGAAATCTCTTATTTCACAAACCTTTATACAATTAGACAAACGGTAAAGTATAAATGTAGTTGAAAGCACGTAGTCGGCCTTTTACTAATTTTCTCTCGACCTATAGGCATTTTGTCTATCCAAAATCTGGTTATTTCTAACACGGCCAAACGAGGGGTTCGATTTTCGTAAAATTTTACAGGATATTCCTTGAAAGCATTTATAACGACCCGTGCAATAATTTTTATTTTACACAGTTGCAAGGATGGTTCACTGAAAACCAAATCATAAATGAACAAAATGTATCAATTTTATTTGTTTATTTATGAATTTTCTTTTCATCTCTAGCTTGGCTCTTATCTAGTCCTGCCGTATTATATTACTGATTAAGGAAAACCCCTGCGTGGTCCACACGCCAACCCAGTTGGAACCTTCTATACACAAAATCATGTTATGTTTTCTTTACAATAAAGGTTTAGGATTAATAATAACCCCACAGCAGTTATAATAAAGGTAAAAAGAACCAGCAAGGCTCAGGTCTACCCTTTAAGAAAAACCTAACCTAGAAGTTAGAAATCCAAATAATTGCTTCAAAGTTTGAAATCAGCTATTTGGGAATATTAGAGCAAACAGCTGTTTTATATGTGCTATTTTATTCAATTGGTTGCTATGGTAATGAAACTATGTGTTGGTTCATCAGAATAGGCCGAACCTTAGAATTTTTTCCGACTAAATATTGAAATAAAAACAAAATTTATCAAAATGAATTATAGCCTAATAGTTACTCAGGGATAGTGTAGCTTGTTATTAGTAAAACTATTTTTTCAATTGGTTTAGTAGTTAACAGAGTTTACCCCCTACAATCAAACAAAAACACTAATTTTGCCTTGTATAATATTAGTATAGATGTTGTCGATATTACAAAAGATGACAAAGTGGACTGAGGCGAAATAGGTTTATGAAAAGACATTCGTATTCAGAATAGACGCACTCAAAATAATTAGCGAACCGATTTGTCATACATGTAGGCTTACATTATGAATTGAAACAAGGAAGTTATACCTTTATCCATCCCAGTTTGATATCGCCCTAACATTAAATGAATTTTATGTAATATAGTTCGAGAATCATTCCTATTAGACAAAATTCTTTTTGATAAAAATCTGCAATAAAGAACAGATTTTGGATTTGTTCCTTAGTCCACAGTTCACAGAACTATTAGTATATTTCATTTATAGTTATTAAACCGATCCGAACGCTATATTTACTGATTAAAAACTAAAAGTACCCTACTTCTCCAAGATCCAGCAGGACAAAGACCAATGTAACAATGACTTATTATTTGCTGCTTCGTACACTTGGGCAAACATGACAAGAGAAATTAATAAAATTGAATGCCAAGAATGCACTTTTGAAATAAAGATTAAATTCTCTATCACATAAGTATTAATCTTTTGACTTATAGGAAGTATATGATCAGTTACTATACTTGATCGTTATTAAACCTAATGAAGTGAACAGTTCCTGTTTGCAAAAATCCTTTTTATTTTTAGTCCCAACGGTTTTTAACTTGCTTCCAATACGTTTGAGCGAACGGAGCTAAAGATTCGTAACTTTTAACTTCTTTCAAGAGTTTTCTGATGAAACACGACGTAGTTGGTGACTTAATCGCAATCTCTATAACTCAGTAGTTTTTAATTTATTCCTTTTTGTGGTGTTCCATTTGTTGTATTTGCATTTTTGTTTTTAATAAAGTGATTTTTAATTTATTATATCTATATATATAAAAGCGAAATACCACTCACTCATCACGATTTCTCAAAAACTACCGAACGGATTGAAATGAAATTTGGTATGTAGCTTCCTCTAGGGCCATAGGTGCTTACTAAAAAAGGGTTTGAAAAAATTCGAAATTTTAGGGGGGGTTTGGGGGGATCAAAGTTACTAAAATCATAATTTCAGATGTTTTATTATTATGACAATAATGCTTTTATTATTTAAGACCTATATATATAAAAGCCAAATACCACTCACTGACTGAACACTTAAAAACAATACAATTACGTTAAAAAGACTGAAAATACCAACCACCACGGGCAACGCCGTACGGGTCAGCTAGTTTATTTATATACAATTTAGATATAGTTATCTGTACCTGTGCTTTTATTGTTAGTATTTTTCTCTACCGGTTTGCTTGTCTTGTTTTTTTGTCTTACCTAAGCAAGCCGTAAATATCAGTTTGAATATGTGTGTAAAAGGTAGAATAAAACTATTTTATTTTTTATTTAAGTTTTTGTGATACATTGTTTTCTTAACAATTTTGTTAAATGCACTAACCATCGGTTTCAGGAAAAGATGGTTAGGTATTTCCTAGACATAGTTGCACCATGCACTGAAATAATCCTCCACGTCAGGACGCTCAAACGGCCACTCGACTTCTCGCATATTAAACACGAAATGTAATGATATTTCAATTTGTACGTAATACGTTTCTTTCGAGAAATACACTGCAAAAAACCGACGAAGGACGCTATTTTTTGCAACATACGCAAATTTCGTAAATTTTCAACTTTCTCGCGATTTTCACGTGTTGGTTCCACTTTCAAAAACTATACAGTTGAAATTTATAGTAGATGTTATCTTCTTTAATTTCCATAATATCAAACTCATTGTTACGGGCAAAAACTGAGAAAAGTTCGCTATTTTTTGCGAAAATCTCGGAACGCTAAAAGACATTTTTGTTGCTTACTTCAAATTAGGATTCAGCAAAAAAAAATAAATAAAAATACATAGAACCGCAGAGAAACTTCCACTTAAATTTTGTCCTGTGGAAGTATACATTTGATTTGACTGAAATGCAATAATCTTAATAAAGATTGAGCAAAAGTGATCGTAGACTTCCTAGAAGTGAAATGATTGATAATTATATCACAAATAATTCAATGTCTACTTCAAAAGTGCATTCTTAGTATTATATAAGATTACTTTTCCTAGTAGGAAATTGTAATGTCACATTTGAGCCCAGCTTTACAAAGCTGCAAATAACAAGTTTTTACCTTAGACTTTTCTTTGTTGTTCTTGGAGAAGTGGTACATTTTTAGTTTTTCATCAGTAACGTTTGTTTTTGCAGTAGTAAATATTTGATAAAGTTAATGAAGTAAAAATGATAAAAAATATACAAGTTTTTCATACATCTATAAACTATAAACTTTACCATTAATGTGAGTACTGTTTATTTTAATTGCAGTAATAAATCTATTATTTTACAATCCCATAGCTAACAATAAGTTTGGCCACATGTAGGATTATTGGTACGTATTGTAAGGGTATTACTATCAGGTCCATGGGTTCATATTATTAGCGAATTTCCATAGGAAAGTGAACTATTGCAATGACCCTTATGGTGAGACATAATGTCAGGAGGATTTTTTTAAAAAATATATATGTATATATGTGTTCGCACTCTAACGGCCGCATTTTAAGTCCGATTTGATCCAAATTTGGTACGCAAGTGGGTTGGCTTTGTCGCTCGGTCGAGTTCGTTAGCCAACAAAATCCAACAACCGGAAGCAAGATTTTTGACAGGTTGTAACTATTTTTTAAAGAGTTTTCGTACTAGAATTACACTTTTTTTGAGTTTTATCTAACAAAATAAAAGTAGGATATTATTCTGCACATTTATTTTCTTTCACTATCTTCTAGCTCGCTAGTTTCCCCCCAAATTAAAATACCCACGAATAGCTAACGATTTATAACTGGCATTCCTTACTTTGTTTTAAGTAAATGAAGCCCTCATGACTGTAAATAACCTAAATAAAACAGATCCTTCCCTTCTGAATACCTATCTCCTCTGACAAAACTGATCCAAATAAAATATTCTAATATAAACTTCATGAGAAGGAATGGGTCCCGCGGTAGACACAGCGTACTTGGAGATGAATAAAATCTGAATAATACATTCATCTGTTGCTTGGAAGAAGAAGAAAAAGAAGTTGAACTTTGTTTTAATTTTCTATATAGGGTGGAAGAAAATTTATTACGTTTATATTTAATCTATAAATTTTGAAAATTTAAGTATCTATCTGTGACTTAAAAATATAAGTTTTTTTCTAAATCATATGATTATTCGCAACAATATAAAACCTAATAAACACACTATACATTTTGTGTCTGTCTGTTTGTTTTTCCGCTCTAATCTCCGGAATGGCTGAATCGATTTTGACGAAACTTTCATTAACGCGTAGAGGATTTTTAAGAGAGTATTTTAAGCTACTTTTTATTCCGAAAATATATATTATTCCTGTAAAAAAAAAAAAAAAAAAAAAAAAGGGGGGGGGAAAAGTGGGGTTTTGGGGGGAGGGGGGGGGGGGGGGGGGGGGAATTGCGTGTCTATTTCGATCTATGAATTACAATATGCACAGGTCACAGTCACCCCCCACCACTCAACCTAAATCCAAGTGTCTCTGTCCCAATCAATCATGATTTCCGTAAAAATTAATCTACACAAATTTTAAAAGTATGAACAAAATTAGAGATTTCGGTGGTTTGCGTTGTCATTACCATATATTACAGCAAGAGTTAGTGAGCGAAGAGAGCAGGGGCATAAATAACATAAGTACATTCGGAAAGTTTTATTAATCTGTTTCAAAATCAGTTGATGATAATATTAAATATTTTGTTGTATTTCAAAATATTATAATTTTTACGTGACATGTTTATCTGGTAATTAAATTACAAAGTGGAATTTTGGCAGGTACCCTCCACTTTGTAATAATAGTAATAATAATGTAAATAATTTAGTAATAGTATAGGTTATGTATGGATCCACACTGACAGTAGGTACGCTATATTGGCTATACATACATTTTGCTGAGATCCGAGTTTATAGTTAAAAGAAGGGGGCTAGTGGGATGGAACCAACCAAAGTAATAATAGCCCAGCCAATAGAGCAAAAAAAGGCTAACTTTGTTATTGAATTTAACAGCTAGCGACATCCACACTGACTTTTAGAGTAGCACATAGGTACAGTATGTGAAATACAAAAACTATCAGGAAATGTTGTGCATTTTTTTAAAACCTTTTTATAAAAAAAGGGGAATAGACCCTGATGCGCGCAGCCTGCCGTTCTCTTCTCCTCCGCTGCTGGTTCACGTTAGCACTGCCTCTCGCCATCGCAACGGTTCTAAACTTACTCCTTTCGCGCTATGGACGGAAGCATTTTAATGATATTCTATATACCTTATGCAAATTTCGAAGATGTGCTAATTGTAGGTTTTAGTGTCTACTTTCAGAATCGGTTTGGTAAATTAAATCAGGCCGCTTAGGTTATAATATGGCGCATTATGCAGGATAACGGCCTAAATTGTGTATGCTGCAGTTGTGCAAAAACAATTAATGCGACAAATTAATCACTATTAATTACTATCTTCCGCGTGTTTGAAGTACACATAATAAAAGCACATAATTTTCCTGCAGTTCTACCCTTCATATTTTAAATTAAGATAGATGTAAATTTTGGAAAATTGAATTTTAAAGCGTTTTTCCCACTTTTATCTGTTGAAACTGGTCCAATTGGGGTCTGTAAAAAACTATTTTGTATGGGTTTTAATTCTCTACAAATGTCCTATTGGAAGTATCTTGATCTATTCAAAAATTTTTATAATATCAACAAAAAACCAAAAAAGTCATAATTTATTGTTATTTTTATTTATAAAAAATGCGTTAAAGTTTCTTGCCTTATGGTTTTTGTATTTTACATACCTATGTAAAATACAAAAAAGTCATACACTACCCTCAAAGTCACTGTGGATGTAGCTTGCTGTTAAATTCAAACATATAAAAAAGTCTCTAATGGTTGGGCTATAGTTTGTCTGGGAGCTATGGCGTCCGTGAGTAGACTCACTAAGGGAAACTATTCTAGCCTTTGCCTTATGGATTCAAGTCAGTTATATACTAACAAGCCAGCAAGGCGATTGTTTTTGGAATGTTTAAATAAACGTTTTTAAACTATTCTCCGATTACCACCTTATTGAAGACCCTCTCTCCACCTCACCATCGTGACAACTCATGAAGGCCGAAGGCACAACCTAAAAAAGGAGAGGCGTTATCGTATTGACATAGCTATCGTATCCTGGACGAATGGTCACAGTATTTTTCCAATTTGTAGATGAACAATTGAAATTTTGAGCGAACATACATATTTGATATCAAAACACGTCAAAATTAAATGTTCTTAGGTACGTTCTGTTAATAGTATCAGTTTAGCATTGTTTTGTTTCTTTCGATTAAGAAATTTTTACAGGTTACAACTTTATAATTTATGTTCAAAGAATTGTTTATGCTCCTTACAATCTGTTTAACTTTTAGTTTTACAAGTTTTGTTTTCGTACTTGCACAGTAATCAAAATGTAGACCCATAAGAATAAGACACATATTAATGAAGAAATAATTTGAAAAAGTAACAACAAATCCAGGTGTGCTAATACCACACGGGAGAAGTGTAAACTTCTATGGCGATATTCTGATATATACTTGAAAAGTATAGAAAATATTGAATAAAAACACAATTTATGAAATGAGAAGCACAATGTCCATTTTAGAGATATTACCAAGTAAACTATTTCAACACAACTAACGAAAAGAGGAAGCGCAATGTCCATTTCATTGGTAACATGCACGAAATCGATTTGGAAGCAATTTGTCTAGGCAAATCACTTTAAAATAAACATTTTTTGTTTCTTGAAATTTTTTCTAAAAACTCTCCCTTTTCGAGATACTAGCAGCTTTATGTCGATTTATTTCAAAACGTTTAGGGCCGCCATTTTGTTTTTTTTTGGTCCGATTTTTATTTTCTTAGTCTTAATTAGATCTTTAAAATGAGGTATCACGTGACCATTCTTCCCATTTAAAAATGTTGAGTTGCCTCCGAAATAACCCATTTTTACGGGACACTCAAAATTTCCGATTGCTTCAAAAGATACATTGGGTTCAGTTAGTATCGTTCCCCAAAGGATATTTGTTTGTTTTAACAAACTCAAAAGTTAATGGGTGGGAAGTGACTTTATAACCATCCTGTATATAGGTAGAGCGTTTCACAATAGAGTGTTTCACAATTGAGCGTTTCAGAAAATGCGTGACGGTAAAATCTGATTCACCGCTTGCAATTTTTAGACGCGGTGTTCCTATAGAAGTTTACAGTTCAAAAGTTTTGTTGATTCTCTCAGGATCGAACCAAAAATCTTCAGACTGAAGTCACTGACTCGAACAATGTTAATAATATATGTGTGGTTCATTTACAATAATTAAATACTGTATTTTTCAAAAATTCCTAAACATTGTCCTTTTTCTTGACTTCAAGGAACATTTATGACAAATTTGAAGAACATCAAACAACACCTTTGGTCGTAATCGCGGAACAGACGAAGTGACGAACGGTCTTGAAACAGGACCTCGCTTCGCTCGATGAATTAACAGTTTAAGTTATAATAATAACATGCTTTAAAACAGCTAGTTTGTTTTTGGTGAAATTAACATTTCATGAAATTTGTGTCTGAGCAGCTCACTGTTTGTCCAAAAGACTTACCGTTGCCTGCTTTCTAAAAATATAACACGTTTTTAATTACACCACCACCAACTTCGGATTCATTAATAAACGGTGTAAAGAAAGTTCCGTAAAATCCAAAACTATTAATTTTTGAACAGCAAAGTAATACAAGTTATTAATTAATGATGAAAGTTTTCCTGACTTTAGATTGAGTTGTGGAAGTTTATGACGTCATAGGCAAATAAAAGTTAATGCGAATAAAATCCGACAGGTGGTTTCAAAACACAATTTAAGGAACTGACATGCGCAATCAGAGTTATAGTTTGTAAGAATTGGGAAGGACTCTGAGTGATTAGTGAACCCTTACTACCACACAGACACGGGTGGGTCACCTACCTGGCCTTCCCCGCTCGGGTTCCTACAGGGCATTCTACTTTAAGAAATATTTTTTAAATTTCATTTTATAAGTTAAAACAATTATTACCATTGTTATCTACGTAAAATAACAAGAACAAAGAGTCCAAACACGACTTGCTTTCATCAACTTTAACAAATAAACGGCTATAAATACACAAATAGCACTCATTCATTAAAGTATTGTATTTTTAAACTTTTTACACATATTTACATGCTGTTAAAATTTTCATTGCCGTATGACAATATACATGTAAGTATAAAATAAGAAATAAATAAATAAATACAGAATACGCTGCAACTTAATTAATATAAATTTCCCCAATTAATTGCCAATACAAATAACAAAACACTGCACTTGAGACCACTAGTTTTTAATTGCAACTTAACTCTGATCAAAAAATTTTAAACGAAATAATAAACAAGCATAATGTTATATTCTCTCATGTTCGTGTAAATACTGTTCTTATAATATTTGTTATAATCTCATGTTCGTGTAAATACTGTTCTTATAATATTTGTTATATTCTCTCATGTTCGTGTAAATACTGTTCTTATAATA
>JAGFPH010000909.1:91760-128853 GCA_018207615.1 Philaenus spumarius | reverse complement strand
TATTTGTTATATTCTCTCATGTTCGTGTAAATACTGTTCTTATAATATTTGTTATAATCTCATGTTCGTGTAAATACTGTTCTTTGTTGTATGATGTATTATAAATTTAATGAATTGTTTTCTTATTCAAATTTCAATTTAGATCTACAAATGATCAACAAATGTGGATGTTTGTATAAACATAGAATTATATGTTTTTTATAGAATTATATTTGTTTGTATTGTTTTTAACTCCCTTGTAACCAAGGTTTCATCTAAGTCAACTAATAACGAGACCTATCATTTTTTACACTTTATTAATTTGAATATTTTATTTGGAGTATACCAAACATTTTACAGTACTATTTAATTTATCCTCGGGTTCATGGTTAGACTGAGTTTAGTTTTATATACTTCAAAATCATTGTAATTATATCGTATTTGGTCTCAATTTACTCAGAATTTTATGTAAATCATAAAAAAACTAAAACGAAAAGAAAAATTTTTTAAATCACAAAGTTGTCATTTTTTATTATGCTCTTGAGTGGGTGAGTCATTGACTACCTGTGAGAGGTAGGTAGGGCCTGCGTGTCCTCCGAGATCTTCATGTCCGAGTTCGTCACATCGACGAAAATCAATGAGCCGTACTAATTAGGGTCGGCCTCAACCGTCATAAAACCGACCCTTATTAATGCCGCCTGAGTGAAAATGTAGGACACTCTAGTATAAAATGGCAATTCAGTATGTCTTAAGTCAAAATGAAAAAACGATATCATATTTCATTTCATGATATTTTCCAGATAATTTTGATACCAAATTTGATTACATTTGGCCAACTTTGAGCTGTACTAGCATTATAAACTTTCTTAGTAGAATCAACATTACTAATACGGTTTACAACAATAAAGCCACACAAAAGTACAAAATACAGCAACAAAAGTTACAGCAAAATACTGTAACTAAACAGTTTAGGTAAGTCCTTTAGTTTTTTTTTTATTCTAATTATATAAAGTGATAATACGACGAAATATTATAATTATACAAATATTATAATCATACAAATATTATAATCATACTGTTATCGGCAACATGCTGTGATTAAACAGTTTAGGTAAGTCCTCTAGTTTTTTTTTTATTCTAATTATATAAAGTGATAATACGACGAAATATTATAATTATACAAATATTATAATCATACTGTTATCGGCAACATACTGTGATTAAACAGTTTAGGTAAGTCCTCTAGTTTTTTTTTTATTCTAATTATATAAAGTGATAATACGACGAAATATTATAATTATACAAATATTATAATCATACTGTTATCGGCAAAATATGTGAAGTGACTTTAAAGGGGTAAATATTGTCTAGCTATGAACTCAGTTCTGGTCTCGGCGGGGCAGGTAGACGGCCGACCCTAATTAGTACGGCTCATTGATTTTCGTCGATGTGACGAACTCGGACATGACGATCTCGGTGGTGACCAGGGCCTGTTACGGCAATGCTGGCGAGTGTGCGTGCGTTGGTAGAAGGGATGTTAATCACTCAGAGTCCTTCCCAATTCTTACAAACTATAGTTTCTTATTTCTATTTCAATACAATGTTAAAATGTTGTGTCTGTTTATAAAACCATTACCATAAATTTTAACATTATATTTTAAAGCTACTAAGGTGCAATATGTTACCCAAAATGATTTAATTTCATACATTCTAAACCTTCGCTTTTTTAGTATGAGCTTTTCCGGTTCTACCCTTCAACCACCTCCACCAATTACTTATAATATTCTCATCCTCAATAATTAGCCTAAATTTTTAGATGCCTCTTCCGGCTATGTGTATCCTCATACCGTTCACATAAATGACCCTAATCATGTGTTTTATAAAGAGAGAACCTATCCAAACAGGCTTTTCTACAAACAAACTCAGCAAAGTCAATACTTAACCGAAAATAATTGGAACAGTTATTCACCATTAATGGGAACCTTAGACTAACTATTTACAAAATAAAAAAAATTGTGTGCTTAAGACCACACCGGAGAAGTGTTACTTATATGGCGATATTCTTATGAATATAAAATATAGTATGGAAATTATTTTGTGTTATTAAGCTGGACATCTGAAACAACTGTTTATCTGTTATTTTATTAAATTGGTTGCTATTGTAACGAATCAAAAACATTCAAGGAACATGTGTTTATTTATCAGTCTAGGCCTAACCTAAAATTATTAAAGATTATACATTCGAATCGACTGTTTTATCTGTTATTTTATTTTATTGGTTGCTATGGTAATGAATTTAAATAAATTCTAGAAACATGTGTTATTTCTTCAGTCTAGGCCTAACCTAAAATTATTTTGTGTGCTTAATTTTAATTTTATGTTATTTCTGATACATTATTATATAAAAATATTAGATATTTGCACTTCTTCGTCCTCTAAACTTTAAATATGATGTATACACATGTGTAATATACATAGTAGAGCGTTTCACAATAGATCGTTTCAGAAAATGCAGGACGGAATGGAGCGTTTCACAATAGAGCATTTCAGAAAATGCGTGACGGTAAAATCCGATTCACCCCCCAGCAAACATAGTGCCGATTTGCGCCTATAGAACAAGCCTATGGCGAAGGACAATCTTTTACACTTATATACTCAACTCAAATATATTTAGTGCGCCGAGGTGCGCCCATAGAAGTTTACAAAGGTCTGCAAAACGCACGCTCAGCGCTCTTAGCGGCCGATGGCGCAAACACACTTTTATACCTGTTTCTCTGGTCTGAATTTTTAACATTGGCACTTTTCCTCTTATTGATAAGTAGTCATTGACTTAAATGAGCTTATGTAATACCCTGTATATTTGTCGTAATGGACCCGCTTAGCCAGAATATAGTAACTGCAAACAGAAGTTCCTTGATTTAAACCATTGCTTTGTTTAATTACACTTTGGTAATGAATTAGATTGCTATAATGAATTAACTCTAACCTAGGTTAAGTTAACAATGACTTGATTGGGTTTAATCCAGTTGTATCATCTTGGGACTATTCATTGAGGAATGCTGGAATCCTTCGGGAACTCAATAATACCACTAACAAGACGTTATCCACTGTGCAGCAATATAGATAGGTAACAAATTTATTTTAACTAACATACAAGTACAGGAATATTTTTTTCGTTCTGTAATGTTTTATTTTTGAAATGTAAACGTCTTTAGGAGCTCCAGGTATAGATAATGTTTGCACGCGGTAAATGGGGATCAAGCGCCACGCGTTTTTGTCTCGTCACGTTCCACTTTATATTTCTTATTAGTAATGTTTACATAATCTTCAGGTGAGAAATGTATTGAAGCGTGATACACACCAATATATATTTAAGTGTGAACTTCTTTAGAAGCACCAGGCACAGTAAATTTTTGCACGCGACAAATGGGAAAATCAAGCGACAGGATTTTTTGTTCCGTACCGTGTCACGAATTTTTGTGGCTTCACGCTCCAAAAATAAGATGCATACATCTTAGTAATGCATACATAAGATGGACTTGAGCCGGGGCCGGGGGCTAAGTTACAAACGAATTGAAGTAATATTTCGATCAAGCAGGCAGATATTCAACGTCTTCGAGAGTAGACTAATTTCCCAAATAGTTGGTTGAAACTCTAAAATCATACAAACTTATTTTTTGGAAGTTCGTTCAACTCTTGTCAGCGGTTCAGCAGTGAGGTCGGATTATTTAAATATGTGGTACATGGGAGGGGTTTTCAGATTTTATAAATATTTTTTCTGTTTTACCATGACTGTCAACAACTGTACCTAGATCAGTTTTTGTATATATATCTTTTCACTTTTTCAACAATAGTGGCTGCAAGATTTAAAAAAAGAAAGCAGTCGCTAGACTGCCGACAGAAGTGAAAACTGTAATGAATATACATTTTGGGTCATATTGGTTTGATCTGAAATTTGATTATTTTAACACTACCAAGTAAACTATTTTAACACAACTTACACAATATGGAAGCACAATGTCCATTTCAGAGGTATTACCAAGTAAACTATTTTAAAACAACTTACTCGAAATGAGGAAGCACAATGTCCATTTCAGAGGTATTACCATGTAAACTATATACTCTGCTATATACACATGGGTACTACCATAGTAGAGCGTGACAGAATAGAGCGGGACGGAAAAATGGGTGACTGTAAAATCCGATTCACAACCAGAAATTTTTTTTGGACGCGGTGGGCTTATAGAAATCACCGTTTACATAGTTCTATTTAGAATGCAATGTAACCACTCATCCAGGTTCGTATCCGAGTGTAGCGTATAAATCAACCTTGAGTCAAAGTCGGCAAATCAGTCGCTTGTAATTGGATTATTATACAAATTGAGATTAAGTTGTGATTAATGCGAACGGGTAAATGACAAATATAATTTCCCGAGGATATAGGATTGTATTAACTTTCTGCCGTGTATTGTTAACCTGTCAGGTGTGGAATAAATGCCATACGTTAGCAGTAGCTGTGACTCGGCAAGTTATCTTTTACTTAAAATAATATTTACTCCTGCTGAGCACTCTTTATCGCCATCGCCAATACTGGTTAGTGATTGGAGCTCTCTTGATCTTTAATACAATTAACAATAAAGATGTTTTGTTTTCAAACTTACTTGGGGTAGTGAATTAAAAAAATTTAAAATCCAGATGTGCTTAAGACCACATGGGAAAAGTATACACTTCTAAGGCGATTTACTAAATGAGGAAGCACAACGTCCATTTCAGAGGCATTACCAAGTAAACTATTTTAACACAACTTACGAAATGAGTAAGCACAATGTCCGTTTCATATTTATTACCATGCAAATTATTTTAACACAACTTACGAAATGAGGAAGCACAATGTCCATTTCAGCGGTATTACCAAGCAAACTATTTTAACACAACTTACGAAATGAGTAAGCACAATGTCCGTTTCATATTTATACCATGTAAATTATTTTAACACAACTTACGAAATGAGGAAGTACGATGTCCATTTCAGATGTACTACCAAGTAAAATATATACTCCGCTATATACAGATGTGTACTATATATAGTAGAGGGTGGCGCGTGACGGACAAAGCGTGACGTAAAATCCGATTCAACGCCCTAAATTTTCAGACGAGGTGCGCCTATAGAAGTTTACAGTTCAAAAATATTTGTATTATATTCTTTAGGTACAAGTTCAGTTTTAACTAAATGCAATTGGCTTAGCTAATATGCAACTGTCTATTCTGACTGTGTCATCTACAGCCTCAAAATGCATTACATTAATCTAAAATGCATTGTTCTGTATCCAAGTCACTGATTAGATTGAATAAAATGTAAAAATTTATATCCGTCTATGTGACTTTCAATTGAAAAGTAATTTACTTTACTTAGTAAGTAAGAAATTACTTTTCAATTGAAAGTCACATAGACGGATATAAATTTTTACATTTTATTCAATCATTACATTAATCGTTTCAAAATGTATTTCATTTGTAAAACTGATTTTTCCGACAGCTATGTTTACATTACACAGTCTTCTTTCTTAGTTTTTTATGTAGGCTTTTGTTTTATGAAAGTTTTAAAAATTTATTTTTGCAAGAAAGTCTAACAAAATACCATTATTTTACGAAGCCCTCTTCCCCTGCAAATTTTGTAAATTCTTCTCATCTGAAACTACTCGACCGATTTACATTAATATTTTCAGGCACAATCTGCATAGTTTGAAGGACGCAACAACTCAATTTCGAGTTGATATCTCGTTTGCTACAAAATTGATTACAGTTTATTGAAAATGACAGCATGTGCCGTGAACTTTATGCGATGTAGTTCGAGTCTGTTCGCCCAGGTCCTCTTCAGTATTTCCAACTTTCCAGTACACCAGTAGTCCAATCTTATTCATCTAAATCTTAAAAAAGACGCTCGCATTTAAGCCTAAACGAAACCTAATAGTTTTTTTTGCAGGATTTATCGAGCACAAGAAATAACTTAATAAATATCAGAACTCATTATTAATGAAAACACATTAAAGAAAGAAGTCGCCTGACTGCTGACAGGAGAGAAAACTTTAATGAATATAAGTCGTTGGTCATATTGTTTTAATTTGAAATTTGATTATTTTAACTCTACCAATTATTAAACTATTTTACCACAACTTACAAAATGAGGAAGGACAATGTCCTTTTCAGAGGTATATAAAGTAAACTATTTTAACACAACTTACAAAATGAGGACGCACAATGTCAATTTCAGAGGTATTACCAAGTAAACTATTTTTAAAAAAACTTACGAAATGAGGAAGCACAATTCCCATTTCAGAGGTATTGCCAAGTAAACTATTTTAACACAACTTGCAAAATGAGGAAGCACAATGTCCATTTCATTGGTGGCATGCATGTATGTTAAATCGTGATTCGAATGTGGTACGGTACGGAAACATACTGTGACTAAAAACTATAAGTTACAGTAGAACGTCAGGCTATTTATGTTTTTAGTTCTCGCGTATAAATTGAACAATAACTAACGAAAACACACAGAAACTAATTATCGTATTACTACAAACTTTACAAAGAAACGGATTCGCTTTAGAAAAAGACGCCATTACGTATAAGACTGATTGAAAGCAAGCTGATGAAAGACTTTAAACTTTCTTATCGCTTGGTGAGCTTATCTACAAGTTTTCCAACATTTAGTTATTTGTTCATTTGTTAGTCTTTAGACACAGTATGGTTCATTAACGTTCCCGACACGTAGCTTTTTGTTGTTTATTTAGTTATTTTTCAATATATCGTCTAACAAAAATATATAAAATTTAAATTATTTATTATTTCTGATTGCCTTACACAACTGGTTAATTTTACTATAAAAGGACTGAGAGCTGTAAGTATACAAAAAAGTTAATTTATAGTAAAATTTAAAGTTGACCCAGTCATTTTATACTATTACCGCTTTTCATAAAGCTAGGGTGATCGTGAGTTTTCAGTTGGTTTATCTTACGTAGAGCCATCACGAGTAAAAACTCTCTCTGGATTATTGTTAAAACCAGCTTTGAATTTTGATGGACTGTGTAAAAATTCATAAAAGTTCAGTTATGGTCGGGAGACGTAATGAATCTAATAGACTTTTAAGTATTGCTCCTGAGAGTTACAGAAAAAAACGTAAAAAATAAACAAACTTAAACACATTTTTAAACAAAAGAAGGGGCTGAGCATTATCTACGTCTATGTCGTTAGCTCTGGGTAGTCTAAAAAAATTCTATCATTATATCTACTAATACAAAGTTCAAAAAATGTAAGCATATAATTTTTAATTTTTATAAATAAGTAATTATACCAAACAGCTGAGCCGCTCACACGAGTTTCCAAAATTAAGTTTATATGTTTAGGGTTTCAACCTACTATTTTTGGGAAATTTATCTACTCACGAAGGTACTGAATAGACTGTGGGTACGAAATATATTAGTAGAGTTTGTTTGTACCTAAGATTTCTTCATTCCACTCTCAATGGAAAAACTCGCGAGTTATAACTCCGATCATTCGGAGTTAAAAGGTTTTGGGGTTAAGGACTGCTTCGCTTCGCTCGCAATGTACCAAATTGGCCATCATCCTCGGATCAGAAGATGCCCCCTAGATAAAATAGTAAACGTGTACAGGGTACTTTTATGGTATTTTACGTTTTGATCGATTTTGGGGGAACCAAGCGAGCTATAAGGTCGTGTGAAAACATAAAATGTAAAGAATCATATCCTACATTTATTTGTGTAGATAAAACTCTAAAAAAGTTTCATTCTCGTACGAAAAATCTAAAAAAATAAATACTTCCTGTCGAAAAACGTGCTTACGAATGATGGATTTTTTTGGTGATATAACTCGTCCGAGCGACGTACGCAACCAAAAGACTTGGACCAAATCGAATGTAAAATACTGCCGTTAGAGTTGAACACATATACAACTATACATATATATATACAATTTCTAATGAAACTCCAAAACGTGTTCTGGGGACTATTATTGGTGCTCATTTTCTACTCCCGACCTTAGGTCTGACCATAATTGTCACTGCAATATCTCATCTTTCCTATAAGAACTCTTTTGAAACATTTGAGTTCAATACCGTATTCGCCTTTTTATGCTCCTGGCGTTCCTACTTCTATAACGACCTTGAATAGTTTACAAGTACAATATGATGACTACTTTTTAAAGTTTGTTAATAAAATTGATTTAACTTTTTTAATTAATATGACTTAAATGACAGATTAAAAACTCTTAAGTTTAAAAGAAGTTACAACCTTTAAGTTGAATAAAGAAGGTAGTTTCAATGAAGTCTAATACATTTTTTAATCCAAACTATTCCGACAAGGCACTATTTCAAAAATGTTTGAATTTATATTAATAAATAATTATATTCAAGCTGTTGAATCGAAATCATGAGCTTCGCATTCCTAGCTTATTGTAATATTAAAATGTGTAATTTTCACCTTATCCTTGTTGAAATGAAGACATTACTAATTGCTTGTTTGAGCGACATTACTTTTCCTTGACCTTTAAATACCTTTGAAGGTTAATTATGACCAAAGACAATGGCTGAATATCTCCGTCTTGATATCTTGTTCGAGACCTATTTAATTTACTTTGTAAGTGGTTTCGCGATATACCAGGAAGCAGGTTTTGATCTTTGCTGGCATTTTCTCTTTAATATAAATTATTATAAGTACATTTTAAAAATTCTTGAATTGCCAGAAGGTAGGCTGACGAAACGTTTAGCATTACAAGCAATTAAGCATAAGGAACAAATTAATTGTAAATTTCAGTATAGAAACAAGGAAAGCTAGAAATGATGTAAAGCTTTTATGGCATTTAAAGCTAGAAATGATTTCCGCGAGTATGAGGGACGAAGAACATTTAAAGTGGATAGAAAGTGCAAACATGGCGCAGTTTAATATACTTTATAAAGATTTGTCATTTAATTTAGCGGATAAATCATATATATTTGAAAACCATGGTTATGTAAGTTGTACTCCTTGTACTTATGTACAATTATGAGAGCTAGAGCCGGACAACTAATGTTAAATTTTAGACTTCAAAGAACTACTTTTACGTGCTCATTGTATAACTATGGAGAAGATGAAATTATAGAGCATTTTGTAGGAAATTGCGCTGTCTTTGCAAGTATAAAGGTGGCTGTCCTGTTCTTGCGCAGGTGGCTAGCTAATGTTTTGTTGTCACGGCGAAAAGTAGTATTTAGACGGGAAAAACTGGCATCAGTTGGTAAATTACATCTGGAAGAGTAAGAAAATCAGAGATAATTTGATAACAGAGTTTAATTGTTAGTTTTGAATAAATACCGGTGATCTATTACAATTGATATGTATGTCTTCTTATGTCTTCTTATGTCTCCTTATGTATTTGTACTTATGTACTTGGTTTTTTCGTGGGTAGCGTAAGAACTGGGTGTGCTTACGTGATTGCTTGTCGATTGTAATTGTTATAAAATAGATTTTTTAAGTTGCTGAAATGTTACATTTTTCATTTTTGTTTGTTTCTTTAGAATAAGTTAAGAAAAAATGCAGTATGTATAATTTTGTATGTAACCTATTTGTATTTGTATTTGATTTACATTTATTTAGTCCTACGGAATATAATACATATTTGTAAAAGTTGTGGCTTGGTAAGTGCTTTGTTACAAACAAATATGATGAATAGCTGGTAGGCAATATATTAACATTCAGTTACTTTTCTTTGTTTGAGATAGGGGATCTATCTTAATACAGTTGGGTTAATTTGTTTTGAGTTTGTTTGGACGTGGATCTTTAATTTAATTATATAGGTTAAGTTTTAGTATGTAAGCAAATATTGTAAATAAGAATTGTGTATTAGACTAGGAGATAGAGCAATCGCTATTCTGGCAGACGAATATAAAGGTCATGCCATAGTTTGCATAATTTCAATTATCTATTTTTAATGCTACTAACTTTCGTATGGTTAAGGTTTTTATTTTTTATTGTTATAGAAGTATTAAATTTTTGGTTTATTTTATGTTAATATTAATAAA
Source organism: Philaenus spumarius (assembly GCA_018207615.1). Lineage (NCBI taxonomy): Eukaryota > Metazoa > Arthropoda > Insecta > Hemiptera > Aphrophoridae > Philaenus > Philaenus spumarius. The sequence continues at coordinate 118,805 of JAGFPH010000909.1, read as the reverse complement.
TGCAATTATTATATAGGTATTATTATATTATATAAGTGGTTTCCATGTTCCTTCCTTTGTGAAACAATGTTAATGTTCAGTATTTGTTGTCTTTTTTTCAATCGTCATATACGACACATCACTATTTAAAATTATATCAATAATATTTAAGTTTACTGCATAATATATAAATACAAATTACTCAACAGTTAATTAAAGAAGTTTGTTTCACCCATTCGTTTAAGTTAGTAAACATCCGTACATTTTCGTATAATATTTAAACATATTCGATTATTAATATAATCGTCAAAACATTCATAACTTCTAAATTATTTGATAATATCAATATGAAATAAAAAAGCAATCGTACTTTTATAAATTTATCTATACTAATATTATGAAGAGGTAAAATTGGTTTATTTGTATGTAGGGTGTAATCTCTGGAACTACTGAACTGATTGAAAAATAGTTTTACTAATAAAAAGCTACACTATCCCTGAGCAACATAGGCTATAATTAATTTTGATAAAAACATTTTAAATTTCAATATTTGTAAATTTAGTAGGGAAAAATCTTAGGTTAGGCCTAGACTGATAAGCCAACACATGTATTTACATTTATTACCATAGCAACCAATTGAACAAAATAGCATATAAAACAGCTGTTTATCATAATATTTCCATTCAAACTTTGAAGCAATTATTTGTATATCTAACTTTTAGGATAGATTTTTATTAAAGTATTTAAGTGTATACTTGAGCCTTGCTGGTTCTTGTAAACTATATTATAATTGCTGTTATAAAATATACGAAATAATTTGATTTGAACATTTAACATTATCTACCCTCTTAGCTTTGGGGTTTTTATTAATCCTACATCTTTATTATAAAGAAAACATAACATGATTATGTGTATAGAAGGTTCCAAAGGGGTTGGCGTGCGGAGCATGCAAGGGTCTCTCCCCTAGTCTACATAAATAAAAATGTAGATGTTAGTTTGTTCAAAATCTAACATCTCGGAATGTTCTTCACAGATTGCTTTGAAATTTTGACACACATTGCATTTGAATCCACGAGTGTTTTACTTTCTCACTATACTATAGTATAGAGAAAGTATAGTGATCGCAAACCAAAATCAATGTTGAGATTTTTGTGGAAATATCCGTTTTGGGACCCCCTGAGTCCAAAAAAGTGTTTTTTACAAAGTGTCTGTCTGTATGTCTATCTGTATGTATGTATACAAAGCTAGAGAGAAAACTATATGATCGATTTCGGACAAATTTGCACCAAACATGTCAATTAGGTCTATTTAGATCCATTCACGAAAAATGGCTTTGAAAATTTTTGAAAAACAACCTCCTTTTTAACAAAAGAAAAAACCCCAAAAAATCAGTTATTATTTTTTTATAAAATAAGGCTTTAACTATTTTGATCAAATTTGGCTTACTTGTAGCCCTTAATGTACCCTACCATATGCAGAAAACAGCATCTTTCTAAAAATTCTTGTTTAGCCAATAATAATAATAATAACTGATTTTTGGTGATTTTTTAGCCAAAAATTGGGTTGTTTTTCAAAATTTTTTTAAACTTTTTTCGTGCATCTATACAGGCCTAATATACGTGTTTTGTGCAAATTTGTTCGAAATCGATGGAATAGTTTTCTCTCTAGCTAATAATAATAATAATAATAATATTTATTAGTTAATCTCCTACTTTAATATCACCTCTCCTACCAATCCTACAATTATGAAGTCACAATGAATCTGTTTAATAAAATAAATATGTTTGTAAGAAAGTATGTGCCAGTTCCTGGTACCGTTTATTTATATACCTGATGAAAAACATCGCCCCTGTTGGATGTAAAAATCACACAAACTATATAATTGTTGTACGGCAAGGGAAGCGTCATAATAAATTATAAAGAAATAGTGTTGGTATATTAATCAGCTGTTTCATCTAATATTTTCATTAACAACTGATTTCAAACTTTGAAACAATTATAAGTATTTCTAACTTTAGGTTAGGTTTACATAAGCAATGCCATCTGTTGAACGTAAAAATATCACACACTATACTAAATATTTTACGGCATTGGGAGCGCCATAATAAATATTAATTAAATATGTTTATAGTTGGTACATTAATCAGCTATTTGATATAATATTTTCGTTACTAGCTGATTTGTTAATTTTAAATAATTTTATTTGCATTTATAACTTTTTATATTAGGTTTGTGTTTAACTGTAGACATGAGCCTTGTTTTTTCTATTAACCTTTATTATAACTGCTGTTTTGAAATGCATGAAATAATTAGATTCGGAACTTTAACATTATTTATCGTCTTAGCTTTGAGGTTATTATTATAAGCTACACATTTAGTATAAAGAAAACATAACGTATGTGTGCAGATGGTTCCAACGGGGTTGGCGTGCGGTGCATGCAGGGTTCTCCCCTAGTATGAAATAAAAAGCAATTGTATTTTTATGTTTATTTTGATATAAAATGCGACTCAAAAGTCGGTAAATGGCGTCATATTTTTGTAAACATTGCAGATTACGCGACAAAACTTGGTCCATCGTTTCCCTACAAAAAAAAAAAACTAATTTTTGAAGCAACTATATTTTTTATCACCTTAGAGGGACGGCCCGCAGAGAAAACAAATAATTCCACTAAAAATATTTTTTTGGTTCAGGGAGCACCAAAACAAATAGTTTCATTAAAAATTCAAATTCGAAAATTTGGACGAAAACAATACTTTCTCCATATACTACGTACCAAATTACTCAACAGTTTATAAGCTAACCTATATGATAATATAGTCGATTTTAAAACATTTTTATTTACAGTGAAATATAATCATGTTTGAGTTAAGCGGGATGTATCGACTAAAATCAGTTGAATATTAATTATTAAAATGATATTGAATTAAAATTAGCAAGAATAAATGCCGTTGTACAACTTTAACCAAACAGTAGTAAAACTTGAAGAAAACAACTCTTTCTTAGAAACATTTGGTTTGTGGTAGAAATATCTCGCAGTGGTTTCATAACAAATCTAATAGTATCTCAACATTTGCATTTCTTTCATTTAAACAATAATGTTTCAGTCATTTGCATGTTGCTGAATTATTCATTGTTTGTACTGTTAACACTGAGGCAGATTTTCTGTGTGGTTTTGTTTCGAAATATCTACTGAGCTGCAGAGTGGTCTGATGGTTGGATGAGTACAAAGCATCGTGCAGGTTTAACTATACCCTGAGCAATACTCGTACTACTAAAATATCTCCTAAGGTAATTTTAAAGTATTTGAAGGTTTCAAAGCTACTAACGCATGGTGCTAATCTACCAACATATTATTAACCGACGGACGCAAGCAATGAATTTTATTCTAATTTAACCTTGGTACTTAAAAATTTAAATTTCATAATAAATGAACGGGATAAAACAAATGTTAAAACTCACCACTTATGCGTATTGAGACTGTGGTTAAAATGAGAACTTTCAAACAATTTTATGATACAAAATTAATGGTTTTAAATTTTAAATTACTCTTACCGGATACAAATCCAAGATTGATGCCACTACAGCAGACCCTTAAGAACTTACAGTAAAAATTAAAGATGAAACTAAAACCAAAAACCACAACTCCTCTAGAAAGCATACAGCTTTGAAAAAACTGATTTCAAACATAATATGCTAATACAGACTTAATAAGATAGGAAAGGGTCTGAGGTGGAAACATAAGGAACTTGGATGTAAATAAAATCTGAATAATACGTTCATCTGTTGCTTGGAAAAAGAACGGGAGATTAAGCTTTGTCTTGGTTCTGTATACAGGATGGAAACAATTGCGGAATACATATAGTTTGAAAATTTCAATTAAGTACTGTCATTATTAGCATTTATAATTTTAATTAATTATCTTAAATTTAATGTGGTCAGGCAAGTAAACAAATTTTATTATACTTTTTTTTAAATTTGTATTATTATTCTACGTTTTTGGTTTAGTTTGATGTATAAAAAGTGAGGCAAATATGTGGAGAAACAGAGTAAACATATGTATAACGCATGTTTTTATTTGCGCGAAAAAATTGCAAGGATATCATGCTCACACAGCTGTAACTTATTAAAACAAAATCAATATGTCCTACAACAATAGATATGTTTTTTGGAAAGAAGTTCCTAACCGCGGGTTGCGGTAGGATTTAACAAATTAGCAAATGTAATACGTAACGAAAAAAGTATTATTAATTGGTTGTTATGGCAATGACAAATATAAAATACGAGTAACGAAAAAAGCGTTAGAACATTCGTTGCTATGGCAATGAATGTAAATACATTCTAAAAAACATTTTTGTTTTGGTTCATCAATTTAAATTAAGAGACGATATTTTCCGTCCGACGTAGTAAGATATTATCGTCAAGCGCTGAAATTTTAGGTTAGGCCAAGAAAGTAATTATTGTACGAATCTTAAAGTTAAGATAAGTAAAATAAATTAAACATAGCCTACACACAATAATTTTAGGTTAGGCCTAGACGGATGAACCAACAATTTATGTTTATTGGATGTATTTACAATTAATGAACATTTAACTTTGTTTACCATCTTAGCTTTCATGTTATAATTAATTAATCTACACCTTTATTATAATACAGTAACATTAAACGTATAGAAACAGTAAATATTTGTATAAAAAACAATATAATAATAAACGGCAATTGAAAGATTAAAATTATGTGTGTGTGTTTGCCGTTAAGGCTAGTAAAAGAATTGAAGAAAAGGCGTGATGAACTTCGTTCATGACGGGGACTGCACACATTTACTTTTTTTTTGTTACATTGTCATGTGTTATTTTCAGGTGTTTAGTTTACGTGCTGTTAGTGAGGTTATGGTAATGCTTTGTGTGATGTATTGAATTGATTAGTTTGTTTGATGTATTAGGCCCTACGTGAATTGTCATGGAAAAAGAAAACGAGGAAAAAATCTTGGAAAAAGAAATCGAGGATAGTAAAACCTCCAGCCATCTATCACATTCGTCTAAGAAAAGAAAGGTAACAGAATTAGGGGCAGATTGTAAATGTTCAAGGTTAAAATGTTTTCAGACTATTACTGATGGAGAACGTAGGAATATCATATTAAATTACAACAAAATGACTGTGAAAGAACAAAATGCTTACTTGGCTGGCCTCATTATTGTGAATTCACTATCGCAAAGGAGACGTAGGCAACCAGAAGATAAAGCTAATTTTCGTGACAACAGTTATTCTTATTGTGTCAGTGTTAAAAGGGAGAATTCTGTTACTGAAATAAATGTTTGTTCGAAAACTTTTATGTCTTTACATGGAATAACCAAAACAAAAAATAGAAGTAATAAAACGTCGAAAATGTCACTTGAAAAAAGGCGTGGGTAATAAGGATAGCCAATACCAACATTGTAATAGGAAACATCACATCGTGCTAAATCAGAGGCACTAGACACAGTCCGAAGACACATAAGTACGTTTAAAGGCGAACGAAGTCATTATAGCTGAAAAAACCTCTAATAAAGTGTATCTTCCACCAGAAATAAACATTACAAAGAATTTATGAGGTATTTAAAAGACATCATACCCTACTCATTCTGTGCGATATGAAAACTATAGACTTGTTTTCAGTACAGAATTCAACTCCAGTTTTGGGTACTCCTCGAATGGACACATGTAGTTATTGTGATAGGCAAGCTGCCGAAATTCGAGCTCTTGAACATGCTTTGAAATCGTACTCGGAAAATAGCACAGAAAGGGTTACTGTCAACTTCGGGAAAATAAACTTCACTTAAATCTAACATGTTTTATATTTGTAAAAGAACTTCTAAAGCAAACAGCAAGCCATTACAAGAATGTGAAAGTATTACTATGGATTTTCAAGAGAATTTAGCTATCCCTAACATATCAACAGCTAACGACGTGTACTACAAGAGACAGTCAACGTTGTGCGTGTTTAACATTTACATTTTGTCAACCGATGAATCATATGTATTTGTGTATGATGAAAAAGTAGCCTATAAAGAGTCTAACGAGGTATCGTCTTTTTTATTTTATTTTGTGACGACAATTCTTGATCCATCTGGTAGACATATTTTCAGACTGTTGAGGGGGGCAGAATAAGAATTGGAGTACTTTTCGCACGGTGTATTATATAGTTCATCACGTCAAGATACTTGATCAAGTGAAAATGACTTTCCCAATCCGCAGACATTCATATCTCGAATGTGACCGCAACATGGCCAGTATAAAAAAAATAAGTTGGAATTCCTAAAGGCTGGATAGGGGAAATTGAGAGTGCACTAGCAAAGCCCTCCCCTTTTCATTGTGTTTAAGTAGACAGCGAGTGTGTAAGAGATTGGACTACACACCTAGATCAGTTATATTTTTAAAACAATTGCTATTTCCTTCTACACCAATAAGAGAAATAGTGGCTGCAAAACAGCATCCCATGGCCGTCAGCATCACATTTAACAGCAAAATTTAAATGTCCGCCACTTTGTTCAACGGCTAAATCGATTGAGTTGACATTATTCACGTTTCTCATCAATAAAAAGGAACCTCATCATCTTATCCTTTTAATATTAGAAGGTAGACATTATGACAGATGATTTTTATGTACATTTCCCATTGACCCCGAATAATTTTCTAAATGGTTTCTTAACAGACATCATTGGCTGTGGTTCGGATTCCACGTAAAACTGTAGGTCCCGTCTTCATTAGCATTAGGCTAATGTGCAAAACAGCAGGACGTTAAAAAAAATGATGACAGATGATTTCGATGTACATTTTTACATTTTCTGTTAATGCTTTAGTTTTTTAGTTACTAACCGTTCAAAGTTGGATTGACGGAAACATTTTGTTAACAATAATGCTACAAAATCAATTTTATTGCATTTTAAAATCATAACACACCAAATAGTGAACTTTAAACAGTGGTATAATATTGGTAATAATTAAAAAATAAACGGCTCGTACTTAAAATACAAGTCAGGTTAGTTTATTTTGCTCCCATTTACGAGAGCGGATCGACTTTGAGGATAGGCGAGCAAAAACCACAGTTATTTTTATTTAAATTAAATTAATATTGCATAAATAATAATTTTTTACAATAAACAATTTTTATTCAATCAACAATAAAACAGCAACAATACATAATTCCCATGGCAACTCATTTTAAATTTAGTTTTAGTTTTAATCTATCCTTTGAGAAGATCGGGTCGTTTTTTTACGCGCGCGAGTTCGGATTTTATTCGGTTAGGCGAGTGCGTGACTCCTACTGTAACCTAACTGGGGTGGTATGGTCTTGCATTAGTGACACAGCAAACACTCAAGTTATTCATTCTGCATAATGGTTTACCCTTCTGCATGATGGTTTACCATTCTGCATGATGGTTTAACCTTCTGCATAATGGTTTAACCTTCTGCATGCTGGTTTAACCTTCTGTATAATGAAGTTTTTTGATCTCTGTATATTGTATCACTTCTACATTACTGCATAATGTCAATTATGTTGTAGTTGGAGTCCCAATCAAAAACAATATTATTTAATTATTTAAATTATATCTATTGTAAATTTATTTAAATAAAAATAATTTCGAATAAAGAAGGAATGTAGTTCGTAGAACTCTTATTTTATGTCATTACAATATATTAAATTATATATATTAATACATATATATGTATATACATATATAATATGTGTATATTATATATTTTGAAGTGTGAAAATTTTGCAGGTACAAAAAGGGCATTATTGCCCCAATGCCGACCAACTAAAAGACACCTCTTGCCCCGACCTTGAAGACAGGTGACGGTATCACCTTCCTGCTATTTTTCGGTGGATGAGTCTGCATCACTTTCCACTTTTCCTCACTTTTCTTCATCATGAAGTCTGTCTTGCATTTTGTTTATCTGAGCCATCGTCGCCTCTCCGGCTCTTCTCTCGCTGAATGTCTCACTCATTTCCCAGACCAACAGATCTATTGGGGTATTCCAGCAACCACCATTACCGAACCTAGTGAGACTACAGTCTCATATGAACTTACTTCTTCTTTGCTTCGCCCCAGGCCGGTGTGGCGTAACGTATTATGGAATGAACCACACATGCAAACAACCTTATTTTCTTCTCTCTTGGCCCTGCAACATTAGGCGTCAAGCGCGATTGGTTCCTGCCACAGCTGCGGCCTTAGTTGGCACGTGAGGGCCAAAGGAAAGACCCTGGTCTACTTCTACTCAAAGGTACGTCGATTCGCGGAAAAAACTTTTGAGTCGGGGCGTATTGGTTGGCCCAACGATGAAGTCTAATTAAATGTACTGTGATACCGTAATTTGTTTAAATGTTTTGTGTTCTGTTTATTTTAAATTACGACTCAGTTAAAAACTATGTTTACTTCATATTTGTTACAATAGGTAATCTAGAGCACCGGATATGCTTAAATGACTGTTTTTGTGGTTTAACTCACCGCCAGCAATCCTTTTTGAAGTAATCCTTCTGTTTACATATGTATCACGACACGTTTTTCGGACATATTATTCGTCCATCGTCTGGTGATAAAAATAATTAAAAACACACTAAAACACATTCAACACAATACAACATAAATAATACAGTTCCCGTATATGAGCGCACAATTAATACATAAAACATTTTCCCCCTGTCTCTTGGCTGACATTAGGCAGTGCACTGTGTGTCAGCTGTTATCTAAACTTGCTTAGCTGGCTTATTAGCTCGAAGGTGGGGGTAGCATCAAACAGTTTTTTTATCGTTTGAAAGTTTATCCGGGTGCTCTAGTTCATTTTTATAAATGTGGTATTCTTATACGCGGTTCATATAATTGCCTTTTATGCACTTTTGTATTATTTCCATATTGTTGTTTATGTTTTTATATGAATGGTCACAATTTACCAGATGTTCTGCAAATTTTGATTTTTTTGGTAAATTTTGATATACCAGTGCCCGCGAATTTGTCCTGTTTTAGTTTTGTGTTGGTATTCAGCATATGGTGTAGGTTTGAATTGGTTTTATAGGCTATTTTGTAACCGTGTTGTCTGAAAACGTTGCCTATTGTGTTGTTAAATTTGGGATTATGTTGTAATATTACAAATTTGTTGTTCTGGTTTCTATTTGATTTGGTGCTATTTCTCTTTTGTTTCATTTTTCTATGTATTGTATCTATTGTTTTTGGGTTTTATCCATTTTGCTGGGCCGTATCCATACAATTATATGAACCGCGTAGAAGAATACCACATTTATAAAAAATGAGCTAGAGCACCCGGATAAACTTTTAAACGATAAAAAACTGTTTGATGCTACCCCCACCTTCGAGCTAATAAGCCAGCTAAGCAAGTTTAGATAATAGCTGACACACAGTGCACTGCCTAATGTCAGCCAAGAGACAGGGGGAAAATGTTTTATGTATTAATTGTGCGCGCATACACGGGAACTGTATTATTTATGTTGTATTGTGTTAAATGAGTTATGTGTGTTTTTTATTATTTTTATCACCAGACGATGAACGAATAATATGTCCGAAACACGTGTCGTGATACATATGTAAACAGAAGTATTACTTCAAAAAGGATTGCTGGCGGTGAGTTAAACCACAAAAACATTCATATTTGTAATCGAACTCGAATTGGAAATGAAGACATGAAACTACAAAACTGGAAGTCCCAGTTTAAAATATGTTAAAATATCTTGTCGTTAGTGGTGTCTGGTAAAATTTGTCGTTCTTTAAACAGTATTAATAAAATTGTTTTATATTCATTAGTTACACTTTTTAATTGTCACTTAAATAATCTAATAAATACTAGTAATTAGCTCTAATTATATTTAATTTGATAAAATTAAAGTAGTCATGTTGTTTTTATTGATAGTAAGATTTAGTGACATCCCCCATTTTATTATGTCTTACCCTTTTTTCCTACACAAAATTGAATATATATATTTGTTTTCCTTACAGTAAATTTACACAAAAACCTTGTAGGGTAGGCTATCAAATGACTGAGTGTGGCTATGCTAAGCATAAATATCGAAAGGATTGACAAAAAATTGCATTTCGTACTAAATACTTTAGGTTAAAATCTTCGTTTCTGAAAAGTTAAACAAATTTACTACCTTCTTTTTCCCGTGGACCTTTCATTATCAACTAAAGAGTTGAACATTTAATATTTCACTAAGGGAAATTAAATAGAATGGAAGTGGGTATTTAAGTAATGTAAAGTTGGTAAACCTTGAAATATTTATTTTGCGCTTAATGCACTGGAAGCTTCTTACACTCTGCCTGAGCTTATTTAAAACTTAAATTCCACCATACAACCATAACTATTTTAATATACCTAGATTGACTTCCTACACGTATATAAGCCGAGCGGAGCGAGCCTAGTGCATTCCATAGTGTAAATACCTTGTACAATATTATATTACACCATATAGGGGCGTGGAGTGGTGGGATTGTACTTCAAAGGCAAACAGAGAGGCTTGTATTAACAGTATAATGAATGAAGTAAAGCGTTGATTTAATAAAATTTTCTGTTTTATAATACAGTTTTTACTTTTACTGGTAACTTTTACAGTAAAATAAAGTGTTGTTGTAGAAGAAACAGTTTAACAACTGATTATATAAAAGCCCGGCTGGCCTAGACGACATTTTGAATTTAACTCCTATAAGAGCAATGTTAAAAGCCTAACAAGATTACTGGAGTAATAATTATCAGATAATTACTCTGAATGTGTCATTTTAAAGGTTAGGCTAGTTCGACAGTATATATTTAGTTTTTTTAAATTAGTTTTTACCTAAATTTGTTCTTTGACTTAAATCAAAATCAAAGTTTGTGATTTTTTCTTATTCAATAATGCTAATATCATAAATGTAAAAAGCGCACAACATTCGAAGTTTAATTACCTTTCAAATAAAAGTGATTTCAATAAATTTGGATAATGTATGACGAAAATGTCTGGTTCATCATGTACGCGCCGAATCTGTGTTCCAACTTGAATGTTTAGCTTGTTGCTTGCGGAGGAATACTAGAAAAATAATATATCCGTTAATTTTGATTGCGCGAGAGAATGCTGTGTTTTAATAACACATATTCTCATACGCGATTCACACGTACGCGCGATTCAGTACGTTTACAGTCATATTTAAGTCTGTAACGCTCAAGTTTCCGCCTTTATGAAGCTGCTATATATTTGCTAGCGGAAGAATGAAACGCGCACAAACTCAATGTTAATAGTGCACAGATCTGCCCACTTGGAGAGTTGCGGCCAACTAAGAAATATTTTTCACTCCTGCCGAGCCTTAAGTTAATCTTTTGCTTTCAGGAACGTTTCAACGTAACAATAATTAATTGAACTAATAATAATCAATAAAGCCGTTCTATTTGAAAATAACTGTTAGTTTATAAGTTAATTGTCTTTATTCGTCACCTCTTGGACATTCTAACTACTAAATTGTAAAGCTGTTCGCTATGTAGACTATTATAAACTTCTATATTTCCTATTTTCTCTATATAATACCAGCCAAATAAACGATCTTTCAAACAGGGGCATTACGATTGTCAGGTATTAAAGATTGGAGGTTATGTTCCAAGAGAGATGTTACTGCATTGTTACAGGATTCAGAGCTAATTCAACACTTTTTTCTTGTAATTTTAGTAACTTTAGTGTTTTATAGAGTTTAATTTAATCTGAAGGGATTTTGAATAATACAGGCTTGGACTCCATAAATATAAGAAGAAAGTGCTTACTTGTTAAAATTAAATCCTGTATAATTTTTGAATTGGATTGTATTTATTATACAAGATAAAAAGATGGAAACACTTTTTCGAGACTTCGGCTCGTGTTTTTTTCAAATACTACTCGAAAATGTGACGTTTTTGTCTTGCACGTCACGTTGCTGTCACGCTAGAAAGGTCAAAAGCTTTTCAACTCTCCGCAATAAAATTACGAAAATTTTGGTAGGGTCTACCACCAGTAATTTTTACGACGTCTGTGAGTTCAAATATCGTGTCCACAGACAGACACATGGGCACAAAACGTTGTTTTGCTTTATCGTGTTCAAAGACCTCGAAAACACTTCTTAAATAAAAGAAGTATTTAAAAAATATATTCTTGATTTTCTCTTTATTTTGACCATTTTCCAAAGTTTGGCACTTCGCTTACGGAACACCTTGTATATTTTATTAATCCAACAGCATGGTAGTGAAACAAAATTATATTCACTTTGTTGACACTGTACCAAGTAGTTAATCCCCGAAATGTTTAATTAACACAATACAGATACATCGGTTGACCGGTTGAAGTGCACAGGAAAAACGGACACTATTGTATTATTTATTTAAAAAAACTTCTAAAACTACTGAACAAATCATAAACCGTTCTACAAGCATGTGTTGGTTTACAACCAAGACATTAATACTATAGTATAACAAGAAATTTGTTTATAAAGTGCTGCAACTTTCTTCATTAATATAACTTTATAGACTGTGATTTTAAAGATAGATTGCAAAGTTTTTAATTAAAATTTTCTTCGTGGTTAAAACCGAAACAACAAATTCAACGAAGAAGTCAGTTTTAATTAAATCAGTTTTTTTTCACACATCGAAAATGAAAGACTTATCTTTATTTGATACTAGGGGAAGCACTTGCGTGCTCCGAACGGCAACCCCGTTGGAACCTTCTACACACATAATGTTATGTATTCTTTATAATAAAGACTTCGTATATCTCTTATTCGGACAACATTTTTATTTGCAACAATTCTTGGTAGCGGGGCGTTTCCCTTTGAGAACCCGGCAAATTCATTGATTTGAAGCGGTAAAAAATAAATTGTCGGACAAATATTATTGGTCATTTCTGCGCGTCCGACACTCCGAACATGGCCAAGTTATGACGTCATAAAATTTAGTACCTAACTGGTGATTTTTCAGAATCGTTTATAAAATATATATTTAATTAAGTGGTAACCTTGTTCGACAAAGTTTTCGGGGCATACTTGTTGTCGGACGCCTTAAAGTTAAGGGTTTCATGCAACCCCTATATTTATGACCTTTTGTCCGACAAAAATAGGGCATGTAAAGTGTCTTATTTTGTGATCAGTGATTCAATTGTCCTACAAAAAAATTGGGGAAAATAATTAGTAAGACAAAAAAAAGTGAAAATTTAAATAAATCTATAAATTAATTGTAAACGGGAGGTGCAGTTCAATTCAAACGCATGTGGCCTTCGGTTATGAGCTTCGCTTCACTCACAGCATAAAAACTCGTCCGTCGGCCTCGGATGAGAAGATAAAATCCACCATGTGGCTTTGAACCGGGTACTTTTATGGTATTTTATGTTTTTATCGATTTCGGGGGAACCAAGCGAGCTATAAGATATCGTAAAAAATCAAAATGTGCAAAATAACATCCTAAGTTTATATTTTTAGAAACAAGTCTAAAAAAAGTTCATTCTCCTAGGAAAATCTAAAAAAATTGTTACTTCGGGTCAAAAAACGTGCTTCCGGTTGTTGAATTTTTTTGCCTAACGAATTCGTCCGAGCGACGTACACAACCAACATGTGTACCAAATTTGGACCAAATCGGAAGAAGACTGTAAAGGACAGTTTCATTTTGGTGTTGCACACCGTTAATGGTCTGCTCCAGTAAAAGAGAAAGTAACCGGCGTCTCCAGCACTTTACTCTATAGCCGTATCTAAACAGTGAATTTTTTTGCAGCTGAGTGCTTTACTTGCATCATTTCAAAACATTTTATAAATACATTATAATTGAGTGCTGAAAAAAAACAAACAGAATATTCGTTATAAAATTGCGGATCCGGCTTGCGATTTACTTTTCATTAAACATTTTTTATTGTGTAAGGGAAAAAGTTCAAACTTGGTACTTAAACATTGTCAATTACGCGACAAATGAAAGGGATTTAAAACAATGTGAAACTCAAAACGGACGCTCATTGTGACTTTGGTTAAAAAGAGACCTTGCCAACAATTGAATGATACAACATAAACTAAATAAATGGTTTTAAATTTAGCATTGTTATTACAGGATAAAAATGCAAGATGGCCGCCACTACTGCTGACAATTAAATCATTCGAAAAAGTATTGCGCCATACATGTGCTCAAAAATCTTGTATGTATGTTACCGTTAAGCCAGGCTTAACCTAAAATTGTGCTGCTAAGCCGGTTATCAGAATCAGCAGTTTTATATAATATATTATTATGCAGTTGGTTGCTATGGCAATGAATATAAAAATGTATGTTTCTAGGTCATAGATTCATATTTCTCATGCACATGTTTTTTTTCAAACAATATCCTTTAAACAATTAAATGAAAGCACTTTGATCACATACATGGATATTATCCCTTTGCCTTCCCTGCATGGGAAATATATTGGGAAAAATATTCTATTGTTTCCATTTCTTTCAAATTTAGTTATCCCTTTTACCTCAATTTATTTGTTCTATTATTCTAAAGTTTAATAGTTAAATTGTTTACTAAGGAATTTCATATGTGTACTTATCATTAATTCCATCGAGCTTCCTCATGCCCTTTCCAATCTTTACCTCATAGAGTCAAGGAACGAATTAATAATTTGCATACAATTACAGTAACATGCAATGAACTATGTGAAAAACAAATTGAATTATTTCGTTACTTTACAAATTTTGATCACAGTAGATACTAGTTTACAATAATCATTGTCAAATGGTTACTTATAGCTTTCTACACCTGAGTAGTGGGTTCCGCCGCCTGCTTGCTTCGCTCACCAACCTCCACAGCAACTCTCGGCTGAGCAAATGCAAACGTTTTATTGTGTACTATTATTTTTTCACGGCATTGTCGTTTATAAGGACTGAGATTTTTATTTTTATATAGAAGGGAGACAGTTTTCAAGTTATAAAATTAGACAAAATCTGATAGACTGAAACAGTATTTCTAACTTGTCAAGTAGGCCTGGTAAAGAATAAAGTCTGCATAATTTTACGAGCGATATGTGTTCGAATTATAATATAGTAAGCCTTTTTCTTTGTTTGAGTTTGATATTACCTAACCTGAAAAAAAACTATTGGTCTTGAATCATAATGATGTGATTCTAAATTTACCAAGTTGGTTGCTATTGTAATAAACGAAAATACTTTAAAGAAACGTGTTTCGGTTCAGTATAGAAATAAACTAAAATTGTGTTAAGATTTCGATCCAAATCAGGTAGCTATCATAGTTTCGGCTGTTCAGTGATTATGAATAAGTCAGTAGGTCAGTCAGTTAGTCAGGAACTTTTCTTTTAGTCCAGTCAACGAAGATTAACAAAGGCCAAGGGGAAAGGGTCTTTAAAGGTAATGTTTTTTTCACTTTTTCATTAACTACTGCCTCTAGCGAAACAATGTTCATGTACTAAATTAATCTACATAAAATTATTTACAAAAAGGAAACAAATTCTTTTTTGATAGGATCGATACTTAAGGAAATATGGAATGGGGAAATGGAAAATTATTGAATAGTCAGTTTTTGATTAAATTAAATGTGTATTGTTAAAAATTAAATAAAGTGTTAAAAATGTATGTTGAACATTCATTTTCTTAAAATCTATATTTTCATCATCATCATCACCGATGCCTTCTTTTTTGCGGACAGTTCTTTGGAAAATTGTCAGATGTTTAACAACTATACTGTCTTTACCATTGATTTGAATGGTACGGTTCATAGTAGCTAGTAACAAGACCATATTCTTCTTATACTTTTCATGTCACAAAATGTATTACCAATGAAACTTTGCTTGGTTTTGGTTGTAATATTGTCGGCAGTTTACTTTGGAATTCCCGAGAATGCCTTTTGACAGAGACATGAGTGAAATCAAATTTTGGAAATTTTTAATGGTAATTTGTTTAATGGTTCATTCGAAAAGATAGCTCTATCTCGCGAATCTTTCTTTTGGCGTGATACCAGCAAATCAACGTATGCTCGGATTCAACACTTTTCAGCCATAGTCATATAACGAAAGACACTGAAAATAAATAGTCTTAACATGTGAAAAATACTCATCAACAAGGTGTTTGAATGTAAACTGATAAAGGACGAGTGCCGATAAGAAGTGATACTGAATAGAGTAGGGAATGGAACCCTGACCTCCTTTCAATCGTGCTCCGCTTCTTTCTATACAAGCACATTATTGTGGTTCCCTCCGCACACAATTCGTCCGTTATATACTACATGATTACACTTATATGCAGTAAATTCATTATACGTTATCTGAGCATAGTTCGTTTATCAATAGAACTTGATTTTTAACAATAAAAACAGATTTGTGTTATAATTTCCCAGTTCCCCCTCCATATCTCCTTCAGTATGACCCCCCCCCCCACAGAAGGCATCGATGATGATAATGATGATGATGAAAATATATATTTTAAGATTTGTAATCATTTTCCATTTCCCTCCTTCATATCTCCTAGTATTGATCCTATCAAAAAAGTGCATAAAAACCTTTTTTGTAGAGAATGTTATGTATATTAATATAGTACTTGAACATTTTTTGAGATATTAACGAAAAACCGAAAATGGACCTTTAGAGGCCCCCTCCCCCTTAGCTTCACTCCTAGCCATCAGTACTGTTAGCATGTTGTTAAGGACACTTTCCCCTAAAACTGTGTCAAAATTGGCTTCTACATGAATTTTATCCGCTATTTTTTCTTGATTGCTTTGACTATTTTACATATGCAGATAAAGGAACCAGTAAGCTGAACGCAACTAAAAGGTCTTAAATTTACAAAATACTCTACGTCTCCAGTTGACATTAAGACTGCATTAAATTCCCATCATTTCTGAATAAGTGAGGCTAAGTAAAGTTTGATGCTCTGCAAATTTGACTGGCAAATATTTAGAGAATTGTATTAGACATGAATCTTTAGGGGCATATTATATTTACGAATGGGCTGAGATGTGCAAGAGCTGAACTCCTCTTTTCAATATGAATTGTATTTTTAAACATTAGAAAATACTGTAAGAAAAGTAAAATTTACAACTAAGAGGTTTACTCCTTAATTGTGTTACTCACTATAGAAAATTGCAAGTAATAATACGGCTAGGTGAAATCCTTTAAGTCGAACTATAATCCGTGTGGGTGAGGGGGGGATGTGTGTGGGGTGTGGGGGTGTGTGTGTGTGTGTGTGTGTGTTTTTAATACCAATAGAGATTTCTTTTTTGTTATTGAATTTAACAGCAAGCGACATTTACTGTGACTTTAAGGGTAGCACATAGGAATTTAAAGTAAAAAACACTATCAGCAATTTCTTTTGCGAATTTTTATAAACAAAAATAAGAATAAATTAGGACTTTTTTTGTTTTTGTTGATATTATAAAACATTATTAATGGATCACGGTACTTCCAATGGGCCATTTCTAGAGATTTAAAAACTTACAAAATGTTTTTTTTATAGATCTCGATCGGACCATTTTTCAACGAGTAAGAAAAACGCTTGAAAATTACCATTTTCCTGAAATCCATATATATTTGTTAATTTACAGTATTAAGGGCAAATCTTTTGGAAAATAATTGTTTATTATGTGTACTTCAAACAGGCAAAAGATGAAATTTGTCGCATTAATATTTTGTTTGCACATTTGCGATACAAACAATGTATGCTATGATCTTGCATAATGCGCCCTGTTAACCTGAGTGACCCAAGTTAAATTTAACAAACATATCCTGAAAGTATACATTAAAACCTACAATTTGTATACCTTCGATTTTTGAATAAGGTTGATAAAAATATTTCCGAACATAGCACGAAACTTGCAACAGATTGCAAGAGAGGCAATGGTAGTGGGGGAGCCAGCAGCGGAGGAGAAGATAACGGCAGGCTGCGCCCATCAGGCTTTGAAGTACACATAATAAACAATAATTTTCCGAAAGATCTGTCCTTCATATTGTAAATTAACAAAAAGATATGCTTTTGGAAAAAAGGAAATTTTAAAGCGTTTTTCGACTCTTCTCGGTAAAAAATTTCTTATCCAGGGTGTTTAAGAAACCATTTTGTAGGTTTTTTAATTCTCTACAAACAGCCCACTGGAAGTATTGTGATCCATTCAGCATCTATTTAGCTGATATTGCTGCTTGTGACGTTATAATTAATTATTAGTGATGGAAAGAGGAGAAAAAGAAAAAATTCGTGAGATTTTTGCGGAGGGGCCATTGTTTGGGAGTGATTTATTATTAACCCTTAAATTAGAAGACGGCATAGGTTTCCAGTCTGACTTTGAAAAATAGCTTCAACTATTAGGTGAAAATATTCAGAATCAAGAAAATAGATTCGGAGATATTAATGCAGCATTTGTTTTACAAAAAACGTCTACACTAAAGAGATCCAAGACAGAGTGGACCTCAACACGTCCACACCACGACTTATTGCGCAACATAGTCTACCGATTATCTCTGGTCTCCTATTTCTGTCGGGAGATGAAAATTCTTCGATTTCGGTCTCCGAACGGTCACAAGATATGGTATTTGTCTCCCGATTGTCTCAGCAACCGTCTAGAAACAGTCGAGAGGCATTGTCTACTAGTGTGGGCAAGGAATTTGACACAAATCTTTTCATAAAAAAAAATCTTCATTTAAGAGCCGATTTTAGATTTTATTCGCGAGTCCTACTGTTTACAGAACTAATTCTTTGACAAAAAAAATTGTTTGTTGTTCAGGATGTAATATTTCTATCACCTGACATCTTTTTGATAATTATGACGCGTTTCGGAACTTTTATCCCATCACTATATAGGTAGGCCTATACCACCTAGTAAGTCAATCAACTAATCGTCGGAGGAAAATGTCCTTGGAATTATGACTTACAAATAAGATAGTTAGATAATCCAAAGTGTCCTACATAAGCGTTTACGGTTTTCTTAATCCATATAATAAACCAAACTACAGCTCAAACGTGTACATTTTTAAATATCTGCGCTAAAGGGGCGTTAAAATTTTAAACTTTGAATCTATTAACGGCAAAGTAATGAAAGCCGTTAATTGGGAAAGTAATTAATGATGAAAGTTTTCAAGAAAATACTTTAAATTGAGTTGGGGAAAGTTCACAAGAAGCGGCAAGTCTGTTACTTAATAGAAACGTGTAGGCCTACAGGTGGTTTCGGAAGTAAATGGGCAAACTTTGTAAACGTAGACAAAAACAACGCCTCGCTCATTGTCTTCTACAGGATCTATTAACTCAGGACAACTGTTTGTCGCGCCAATGTTTCTACGGGTTTTGGACATATTCAAGTAGAATAATTCGACCAGGCAGCTGAACCGCTGACGTGAGTTGAGCAAATTTCCAAAATTAAGTTTATAGGCCTATATTTTAGGGTTTCATCCAACAATTTTGGAAATAGGTCCTATTCACGACGGTGCTGAATAGCTGCAGAATGTTTCGCACGCCATTCCGCATATTGGAAGTATCTTTAATACACAATGCATTGCGTGCTTCGCACGCCAACCCCACGGTAGGATCCACCACATGGCTTTGAACAGGGTATTTCTATGGTATTTTACGTTTTGATCGATTTTGGGTGAACCAAGATCGCATAAAAAACAAAATGTGCAGAATAACATCCTACATTCATATTTGTAGAAAAAACTCAAAAACAAATTCATTCTCGTAGGAAAAATCTCAAAAAAATTGTTACTTCCTGTCAAAAAACGTGTTTCCGATTGTTGGATTTTTTGGCTAACGAACTCGTCCGAGCGACGTAAACACCCATCATGTGCACATATACATGTGTATATATATATTATCTTTAATGACACCCAAAAACGTGTTCTGGGAATCATGATCGGTGCTCATTTGCAATCCCGACCTTGGGTCTTACCATAAGGACCACTGCAATAGCTCATTTTTCCTATGGAAATTTGCTAATAATAAATAATTCGATCACGCAGCTGAACCGCTAACGCTGACGTGAGTTTTCGAATTTATAAAATTTAGTTTATATGTTTTAGGGTTTCAACCGAATATTTCTGAATTGTATCTACTCACGAAGGCGCTGAATAGCTGTCTGCGTGTACGAAATGTATTGGTAGAATTTGTTTGCAACTCGTCCTTCAGCCCCGGATCAAGCACTGCTTTGAAATCCTGGCTTTGCGAGTTTGCACCTCGACCTTGCTGCTGCGAGTTTGCATCCCTGCCGTCGGCTTCGGATCAGAAGCTTCCTAAACGGTAAACTCCACCACATGGTTTCGAACAGGATACGTTTGTGGTATTTTACGTTTTACTATATTTTGGTTTAATCAAAGGGGCTATATAAAGTCGTGTAAAAAAACAAAATGTGTAGAAAAATCTCTAATAATTATTTCTTCAGATAAAACAAAAAATGTTTATTGTAGTAAGACAATTTTGAGAAAATATTATTTCCAGTCAAAAAACGTGCTTCAGGTTGATTGATTGCTAACGAACTCGTCCGAAAGACTTAGAAAACAAACTTGTCTATCAAATTTGAACCAAATCGAATTTAAAATGTGCCATTAGAGTTCGAACACATATACTTCTATAAATAGGCCTATACTAGTTGATCTGCCAACGCCTCGCTATGTGTGATTTAATTTTAAGGGTGGTTATCCCATTTCATCCCTTTGACTTAGAATTGCAAATGTTTTTTTTATATCAATTAATTATTAATAGTCTCCATAAATAAAAATTTAAATTTTTGTTTGTAGTGTTTGTATTCTATGAACAATCCTGGTACTAATATGTGTAAATAGTGAAATTTTAGTAAAATCAGTTGAGTAACTTTTTTGGGAATATAGTGGATTATTATTTTATTTTAAGGGTAGTTATTCCATTTCATACCTTTGACTTAAGTAATCCATTTGCAAATGGTTTTGTACATCCCTTAAACATAATATTACATATTACGTAATTTTAGCTTTATTGCTTGTAGGAAGTTAGTTTATTTATATTTGATGTATAGCGGTAGCAATCTCATTTCAACCCCTTTAATTGTGAATGTAAATCATCCAGGCACCTACTCAAACACATATAAAAATATCATTAAAATCGGTCCAGTCGTTTGGGAGGAGTTCTGTGACATACACACGTGCATAAGAATTATATATTATACTAGCTGGCTCGATCCGGCTTTGCTCGGTTAGACAAATCAAAGTTAAATGCATATTAACAAACAAACAAAAATCAATAAATATATTACCGTATGTATTCTTTTGCGATTTTTAGTAACTTTGACCCCCCAAACCTCCCTAAATTTTTTTTGAAAACCTTTCTTAGCAAGCGCCTAGGCCCTAGAGGAAACTACATAACAAATTTCATTAAAATCGGTTTGGTGGTTTTTTAGATTTCGTGATGAGTGAGTCAGTATTTGGATTATATATATATATATATATATATATATATATACTAGCTGGCTCGATCCGGCTTTGCATGGTTAGACAAATCAAAGTTAAATGTATAATAACTATAAAAAATAATAATAATAAATAAATATCAATAAATATATTACACTATGTACTTCTTATGGGGATTTTTAGTAACTTTGAACCCCCGATCCCTCCTTAAAATTTAGAATTTTTGAAAACCTTTCTTAGCAAGCACCTAGGGCTCTAGAGGAAGCTACCTACTAAATTTCATTCCAATGTGTTCGTTAGTTCTTTTTAGTAATTTTGACCCCCCCCCCCCAACCCCCCAAATTCAAATTTTTTAAAACCTTTCTTAGCGAGCACCTAAGTAAGACCCTTGTGGAAGCTACATAACAAATTTCATTCCAATCCGTTCGGTGGTGTTTGAGATTTCGTGATGAGTCAGTGAGTGGTATTTGGATTACATATAAATAAAGATATATAATTTTTAATGACAGAACAAAACGGGTCAATGATTGACCACTCTCCCCATACGAGTTACTGCAATAGCTCATCTTACATATGAAAGTACAGTGAATCTGCATTTATTTGTGTAAAAATAGACTTCATCTGGAATATGCATAAGTCAGCTCTTAACAGATTAAAACCAGGAGCATCGTCAAATACTCCATCTTGTAAGGAAATACGTCTAGTGTAACTAGAATGCATAAGCCCTTATCTGGAAACCGCATGTTTGGAACCGGAAGTGTAGAGTTCCGATTGGATACATTGCCAGGAAACAAACTTTTACCGTTGTGTATTGGCTCTGTGAATATTTTACAAACTGTATCCTGGTGCCGGGAATCAATATGAGTAGGATGATGTTTTTTTACAGCGAATAAATTCAAGTAAATTCCTTTTTTAGAGGATTTTATCTAGGCCGAAATTTATCCGTGTTGATTTTCCGGAAGTTATATTTATGAGTGTCTTTATGATTTGATAATCAAATTTATTCTTTTATACAGTATTTATTTTTTGTTTATCAATATTAATATTATAAAGAGGTAAAATTTGTTTGTTTGTAGCGGGTAATCTCTGGAACTACTAAACCGATTGAAAAAATAGTTTTACTAATAAAAAGCTCCACTATTCCTGAGTAACATAGGCTAGAATTCGTTTAGATAAAAACATTTTTTATTTTAATATTTGTAAATTCAGTTGGAAAAAAATCTTAGGTTAGGCCTAGACTGATGAATTAACACATATTTCTTGAATGTATTGACATTCATTACCATAGCAACCAATTGAATAAAATAACAGATAAAACAGCTGTTTGCTCTAATATTCCATTAACACCTGATTTAAAACTTGGAAGCAATTATTTGTATTTCTACCTTTTATGTTATGTTTTTATTAAAGAGTAGACTTGAGTCTTCGTGCTGGTTCTTTTAACCTTTATTATAACTGATTTGAACATTTGACATTATTTACCATCTTAGCTTTGGGGTTATTATTAATTCTACCCCTTTAATATAAAGAAAACATTACATGATTATATGAATGTAAGATTCCAGTTGGGTTGGCGTTCGGAGCACGCAGGGCTTTCCCCTAGTTGAAAGTATGTATTTTATTTGGTATTTAATATTTATATTTTAAGTGATTTTTTAAAATTTTAACACTTTCAGTGATACGGCATATTATTGTCTTCTTATGCATGACTAGCAAGATGGCGCCCAATTTAAATGATCTTAATTTGAATTGTAGTAGCTATTTTCCTAGGCTACTAGACCTGCACTTGTAGACGGGTTAATACCAACTACTCAGTTAAAACAAATTATTGGTCTAGATAACGACTAAACTTCCTTTTTTCCAATGTAAAGTGAATGGAAGTGGTGCGGTTAAAATCGTGCCCAGTCACATTGAGAAATACGTTTTGCGAGTTTAACCATGCTCAACACTGAAACGTGCTTAAATAAATATGCATGTGCTTGTGAATGTTATCTACTTATACAGAGTGTAACCGAACTCTCTGTACCCCTTTTGTGGATATGTTCCTTGGATCCAGACAAACATATTTCACAATAGTTTATAATAGTAAACTTGTTTGTCTCTTGTAATTTTTTTTGTAAAGTTAGCGGTTTTTGAGATATTTGATACTAAAAACTATAAACGTCCGCCATTTTGAAAATATTTAAAATAATGTTCTAATGTTTCGTACAGTGATAAAAGGTTACGCCGAAAATGGGTATACAAAGTTTGAGCTCAACATCTTTTCTACTTAAAATAAAGTGTTTGGTAAAAACACATACAGACAGACAGACGAAAAATAAGCACATTAGACCCATGTTTATATTGTGAAATAATTATTTTTGTCTGGATCCTAGGAACATATCCACAAAAGGGGTCCAGAGAGTTCGGGGACTCTCTGTATAAAGCTAGACTGCAACACTGATTCACTGACATTAACTATGAGGCACTTCTCGTAATCGTACCCCCTTAGACCTCATACTTGAATTAAAGCTCTCGACGAGAAACTTTCAGTAAAATTGCGAAAAGTTAATTTTTTAATTTTGAAAGAACCTTTTGGGCGGGAAAGATTTTTTCAATTTTTCATATTTCCACTTTGAGCGCTTTTTTTAAGAAAACGGTAAGATTCAGCAAAAAATGTTAAACACAAAAGTTGTAGAAAATTTAATTTCAAACTAAAGATTTAAGATCCGATCATCCGTTTAGCCGCTATTCACTCCAGAAGGAGCTGCGGCACACAATTCTTCAAATTTTCCATGTTAAACTTATGGAGATAATGTTTAATGAGTTTGAGTCAGATGCCAAATAAAACAACTGATTTATGCTCGGTCGCCCATGTACAAACGAGCCAAAGATGAACGAGATCCTTTAGCGAATTTTACAACTGCGAGCGAAGAGAAGCAGCCAAGCGAGAGAAGAGGCCGAAGGCCGAGCGGGGTTTGGACGTGAAGCGTCCATGGGCAGAGCCCCTACTTATATATGTATATATTATATTATTTAAATTTAATATAATGACTCTAGCCATAATTACGAAGCAACCACTCGCTTGGCTATACTTTGGTGAGAGGGATACTTATAGGCAGGCTATTGTGTATATAAGAATACATAAAAAAAAATTTCATTCAAAAGATCTACTGTATACATTTGATTCTATACTGTGTGATAACAAGAATAAACCTTAGTCTAAATCTTATGCTTTGCACAAAGGACGAAACTGAGTACAAATTTCTACCAACCAAATATGAATTCTTTTTCATATAACATACATAACTCTCCCAATAGATGGACCAGCAGAAACTGATTTTAACCCAGAATTTAAATGAAAAATCTACTCTGTCCTGGTGGCTCGGACAGCTCAGCTCCCATTAACTGACGTCCAATTGGGCTGGCACACCTCACGGAAAAAGCGTCCCTGGCCTCTCCTTAACATTGTGCCGGCGTCTATACCTCGAAGGTCTATGTCTATACCCAGTCTCCCAAGACTTCTCTTCTTACCCAAGAACTTAACCTTTCTAACCTTTACTCCCTTTTTAAAAACTCCCCCCCCCCCCCTCAGTTTTCCTCGCCTAGTCTTACTTTGACGTTGGCTTACTTAAAAATGCAACTCTGAGATTTACATAATTTCTAATTACTTAACTATCTACTCTACATTGCTGTGGTATTACGTAATTGTGCTTGCTGATACAATTGTAAAATTTTTAAGCATTTATCAACATTGTTTTTGTCTAACGAAGTTACCTTATAATTCATTTAATTTCGTAACACCAAAATGCATTTCGTCCAAGGTAAAGAGTAACTACAATACCAACATTCTCAAACCCTAACAAGGATAATCTGTGCTAATAAATTGTATTTATTTATAATTGCACCGAAGTACCACATCATTGTTTACAGATTTAAAAACAAATTGTTTCTTTAAAACGTTTGATGCAAAACTGCAAGTTTTAAAACAATAGTCGTTTTGAAGATCAATTTGTACAAATTACTTGCTCGTTGATGCTATGACGGCCTTCTCGTAAAGGTGGACAATTTAAATTTGGTGTGATGATAGGTATTTTATACAAGGTACAAGAAAAAGGAAAACTAAATAAACATTTTTATTCAAACGCCTTATAATGGGTGTGCCAATAAAACCTGACGGGTTTTAAAATAAAATAACGTCATAGGAAATAAGTTTTACAATTTACTAAAATTGTCAAAATATGTACATAGTTATATAATTTTCATTTATGGAATATAACATCATTCATCGTTAACACGAGTTATCATTATTATAAGGTAATTCTTTGAATTAAATATGAAACTCATTTTTGTGCGTAATTACGATTTTCTTATTCCATCATTGATCTCTAATTTTATTTCTTTGAATGTACGTAATAATGATATTATTTTTTAAACGTTAACCTCCAACTTAACTTTTTGTGTCCACTTCAATAATATCAAATATTAATTATAAATTATAATTAGTTTATGTTAAAATAAAATGCTTACTTTTTTATAGCTGGCATAATTACCTGGGGAAAAGTGATTTGCTGCATTACCTTAAAATAACAATATGTAAATAAACGTTATTCCCGTATCAAACAACTGTACTTCGGGAGTGGCAGCGCCGCACTTCCTTGCGCTCATTTAAAAAACGATTTCATAATGATGTAATCATTTTATCACAAATCGGTGAATTGGATAGTTTAGATAAATAAATTTTCTACAACTTTCCCGATGGAAGTTTGTTTATAACCCAAAAATAAAAAAATTAAATGTCCTCGCTTAGTAACTTTCTCATGTCAGTCTGTGATAATTCTCAAATATTTTCAATTATTAAAATTCGAAATACCTGTTAAAATAAAAGTTTTTAATACTGTTAGAATCCGTACTTTATGTAGATTAAGAATATCTAAATTTTATTTTACTGAACCCTTTCCATCGAGTTACAACAGCGAGTTAACGACTAACACATTACTGAAATATTACCAGCTGGTGTGTGTCAGCATTGTGACGTCAGAGGCAATCGATACTGGGTCGCCGTAAATATAAAAATGGTATAGCCCTTGTTATAGAGAGCTGGTTCCTAGCACACGTGTTTCTAGCGCACAGTGTTTGTAGCGCACATATGCAATCAACCGTTAAGCCTCGGCTACGATACGAGTGGTGAGCGGTGGGCGGCGGGCGGCAGTAGCTGGTGCAAGCGGCGTACGAAAATTATCTAACTGATGGAGTTTCCTTGTTAAACACGGTTGGCTGGCTACGATATAAGCGGCGGATGAGCATTGGCTAACGCTCGCCGCTCAGGATCAAATCAGTTAAATAATTTTTCGACTGCCACCCGACGCTCATGGATTTCTTTACTTTCAACAAACATATGACATTGGTTAAAAAGGCAAAATTAAGTATTTTTGATACGTATACGTTCATGGCGTACTAACGATTACTAACAAAAAAGATGCAAATTTTTGTGAGTATAGTTTCGGAATTTTGTATTCTGTTCAAGAGTTTATTTATTCTTTAAACACCATGAATTATGGATTAAACAACGCCAATGGATTAAAACTATCTGTTATGGGACTACTTACCATTGTTATTTTCACAGGAAGCATATATTTCAAAATTACTCCCTCCTCGGGTTATACCTGAATTTATGTTAAAGTCCAAGTTTTAAGAAAATCCGACGGTAAACAAAAAAGATG
>JAGFPH010000909.1:18801-63265 GCA_018207615.1 Philaenus spumarius | reverse complement strand
AAAAATATAGAAAAAGTTAGCAATACATTGCAATGGATGTAAGACGTTTTAACTTGCAATTTTCCAAGTTAAAAAAAAATTTCTGTTGTTACGTATTCCCGTGGTTGACATAAAAATAATATATAGGCCTACTGACACTTTTTACACATGCAATAGTACCTAAATTTAGCCTATTTTATTTACATTTTGTGCTATTTTAAAACAAATTTAGTAGACCTAAACCTAATGCAAAGCACAAGTATTCATTTGTAGTTCTAATTTATTTGACTAATTGGCTGTTTAAATTATCTATGAAATCAAGACTAACAGGAAGATTATTCAAATTTATTTATCAAACGAGGAAGACAATGGAAGAGAACAATGTTTATGATAATAATTACTAAAAATGAGACTAATCTTAAGCGTTAAAAAAATGATTGATTTGAATATTGTATTACTGGAAACCTTGTAACCATTGAACATGATTTGCTAACAGTTACTTTACTAATATGCACAAACAGTATATCTTCTTATCTTCTTAAGAGTTAATAACGACCTAGTGTTCGACTTTTTTATAATGCCTGTTGCGTTAAAGTGAAATTTGAGTAATGTATGATCAATTTAAAACCATTCCATTCCTGTTGCGTATGAATCTCAGTAATATATTAACATTGAAAATTTCATTTATTTATTTGTTCAAAATGTTAGGCCTGTCACGAACCAGAATTTTTTATGTAATTCGGTTTCACAAAACATACAAAAGCTGAAATTACCCACTTTTAATGTTTGGGAAACGCCATAATGGGCCCAAACGTTGCCAACAAAAATGTATATAAACGTATGGTAATAAGTAATTTTTTTCAATCGTCTTCGATGTATTGTACGCTACGTAAAAATTAAGATTTACTTAATAATCTCATCACGGAAAATCATTATTTCTTAACGGATATGATGTAAAATAATGATTTAAGAACAAATGCATTTAAAATAATCATCTGAATGAGATATTTTACAAAAAAATTAAACTTAATTTATCAATAGCGTAAAACTTAATTATGTTTAAAATATAACTTGAGTTAATAAAATATAAATAGGATCTATTCGACTTTATTACGAGCAATGAAGCAGTCAAGTTATAAATATGCAGCGAACTGCGAAACCCACAAAACTTCTGAAAATGAATCGAAGGAATAGTCCGGCATCCGGCAAATAGCCTACATCCGTTTACAGCTTTAACTTTGTTCAATGTAGCGCATACTGTGCGAACACTTTTCGAACTAATTTACACTCCATAACACTCTACCAGTACTGTAAAGAAAACCGAGGTCTCGCTCATATTTTGAAAAAAACTTACCAAAATGATATTTTAGTAATATACGATGCAAAACTGCACTTATCTAAAACCGAGGTCTTGGGTTTGGGACCTCGGTTTTCCACAAGACCTCGCTTCTGCTGTTAATGGTTTATGCCAGGACCTCCGTTCTACCATTTTACAAACTCACACACACACACACACTCACACACACACATACATACAGACAGACAGGGTGACACCCTCTCGGGAGTGGTCAGGGAAGATTCCTAGGACCTCAAAACGTCGAGATCTGATGAATACTCAATTTTCGAAAAACGGGTTGAAACCAATAACTTCCCGATTTTAGAAAATTTTCAATTTTCTTAGCGGGAAATTAAAAAACGTAGTGTATGTCTGTTATTTCAAATATAAGTTTTTTCTAAGATCTTATGGGTATCACACTTTACAAAAACTTAAGCACACATTTATAAATTTTGTATGTATGTCTGAGTATGTCTGTCTGTCTACCTGTCTATCTGATTGACCAGGCTAATTTCCGGAATGGCTGAACCTATTTTGAAGAAACTTAGATTAACATGAAGAGGACTTTGCAGAGAATGTTTTAGGCTACATTTTATTTAAAAAATAAATAAATAATGGACAAAATTAGTGACTTTGTGGACAAATGTTGGGAATATTAAGTGTCTATTTCCATCAATGTCTTACAATATGTACAGGTCTCAGCTTCCCCTACCACTCAACTAGATTCATATTAACAAAATTTAAAAAAATATGTACAAAATTAGGGATTTTGTGGTTTGCATTGGTATCCACAGTTGTCATCAAAAATCGCTGGGAAAGAGCCCATTGTCTATCGTAAAACAAATTAAAATACTTCACCACTCAATACCAACCCAGTCATTTGTATCGTCTTCTCTCCGGAGACGGCTATTGTTTACTCATATTTCATCGGATGCAAGAAACACACATGGTGAGTCTTATGGTACAATTCACAAGGACAGGACAAGCATAGTAGATCCAAATGGAAACGAATCGGCCTACAAAAAGCAGATGCTGTAGCAGAAAACAATAAAAACATTGAACCAATCAGGAATTTCGCACAATACGTTTAGCCAATAAGAATACTGATTTGTAACGAGCGAGAAAACAAAGAGAGGGAAATGAAGCCCAGGAAGCCGGAGGACAATTAACACCTAAATCCTCTTTAAGATAAAAAAGCTTATTTTCCATTTTAAAACTAAAACCAATCATTAAAGTTAAAATTAAGAATAGCAATCTTAAAATCAGTCTTCAAGGTAAATAATCAGTCATCAAATTTCAGAGATCATTCAAGGAACCAAGGGATAAATAGTGAAAGTGGAAATATTATACAGAATGTCTAGAAAATATTGTTCCAAATTTTTACCAGGCTATAGGTGAAAATATAGAAAATAAGTCGCAATAAATATAGGTCTGGAAAAGTTTAGGTATCGAACTGTACAACATTTTGTTTTATATAATATACACCTAATATATTTCCAAATAGAAAGATCTCAAATTTGAAATATTTGTTACGTAACCTTTTACCTCTGAAAAAAAAAACAAAAAACAGAATGTTCTATGTATACTTTAAAAATGGAGGCCAATTACAAATTGTAATGACAATTATGTATCTAAAATCGCTAGCATTACAAAAACGTTTTAGGAAACAAAAACATTAATTTTTTAATTACAAACAAAATTTTTTTTTTTAATGATTTTTCCCATTGCTGAAAAGATAACCGAATTTTAGATAATAACGTAATTTCTTGGTAGTTTGAGCCAAGGTCCTACGATTTCAGCAGGTATGCCTTCCAGTTCTATACGTGTTTGATATGAAACTTATTTCCATCTATTTCAGTAAGCAAAATAGGCTGAAAAGAACAGAAATAATTCTGTTTACGCCTTTGCCCCTTTTTGCGAAAACTATATCGTACAAAATAATTGTAGGTAATTTTCTTGTCTTTATTTAAATACAGAATCACATTTTACGCAGAAAACTTAATTTGTAAATTGTATACCAAAACCCAAAAAACTTCGTCATTTTATAGTTTTTGTTTAATGATATTTCATTTTTGTTGGTCAACTTCAGATTCGTGTTCAGCACCACAAAAACCAAAAAGTAAAGGACTAAAAACAGTTACACCAAACAGAACTTTCCACTAGAAACTACCATTATACTGGACTAATGAGGGGTATAGATCACGTCATCTCTAAATATAAAAACGAATGTTTGTTCCTTTTCTTCTTTGTTTCTTTGTCCTCTATAGTCTCTAGAACTATTGGACCGATTTCACTAAAACTTTCACAGTTTATCCGTAGCATTGCCAGGAGTGTTTAGAAGTTAAAATTACTGGAATCGAAGAGGTTGAAGTAAGGTTGTTAACCATATAAAATAAACTTAAACTAAACTAACTTCCTACATGCTACAAAACTAAAATTACTTAATATTATGTTTAAGGAGTATAAAAAAACTATTTGCAATTTGATTACTTAAGTCAAAGTGATGAAATGGAATAACTACCCTTAAAATTAAATAGCAATCCATACGCCTACCTTTTCTATATTCTCAAAAACTACTCAACTAATTTCACTAACATTTCATAATTTACACATTTTAGTACTAGGATTTTTTAGAGAACATTTTCACTAAAAACAAATATATTTAAATGGGATAGCTACCCCTACTATGACGATAAAACGATTTAATATTACTCACAATTATTGATAACAAATTTTCAATTCGATTACTAAGTCAAATAGTTGAAATAGAATAACTACCCATAAAATAAAATCAAGCAATAGCGAAGCAAAACAACAGATACAAAATTGTTCTGTTATCGTTACTTTTAAAATGAAATACAAAAATATTAATTTTTTGAGTAACACTCGCTCCTTCAAGGAATACTTGCTGTGCTATCGTTTATAATTGCTAATGTTACGAAAGCTTATTGTTTAAAAAATAACGTTTTTATTGCTTCACGTTTTAGTCCAGTAGACGTTTTAGGGCCAATTATGTCTCTAACTTTGTCTTTGATCGGCTGCATCTCGGTTAATATTAGGTTTAGGAGGAAGTTTAAGGATACGAAATTGTAGCACATTTACTGTTCTACAACTTTGAAAATATATGTTTTGATCGAAAACCGCTTAGTTTAGACGTTATAAGCGAAAAACCGACAAAAGTCCGAAAATTTTGAATTTAGCACAGGGTCCCCCCAAAATTAACACATGGTCCTCGAGTTGGAAAACTTGATAGAGTCATCCCACAGCACCCCCGAACCTGTAAAAGTTTCATTAACTTCGGATTTTTTCCAGGTACAATGTACATATCTACTGGACTATTTATTGGCATGGAGGTAATAAAAGCTTTGGTAACTCTCGTTTCTCGCTATACCCGCACAAATCTGTTTAAATGCGGAGAACATATTTTTGAATACACATTCATATAAATCCCTTTAAAAGCAGCTTTGTGGGTTGTTTACTATGTAGGGTGGCAACGCGTGTAGGCATAGGCTATATATTCTAAGCCGTAATCCTATCAATATGCACAAATCAATGCCTATATCTACGTCAGTTGAATTCGTATTGTAAAGTATGCATTTTACAGAAAACGTAATTCTATAGTGTCACATTACGCGGAAGAAAAAGTATTTTGAAGGATTTGGTGTGCGTTTGGATACAAGACGTGTTAAGAGCAAAGTAACAAGCTTAGAACATTATGCGAAGCTCCATTGAAAGGATGTACCACAACTAGAACCAAAATGTGAACAAGTAATTTTATTAGGTGTACAGTTTAAGAAGATAAGTTACATCTACAAAGTTTATACAGCATTGAGAAAACCATATTATACTTCAACATTTCCATAATGATTACGTTTTTATTTTTGAACTAAAAACTATAGGCGCACCGCGTCCAATAAATTTTGCTGGCGGTGAATCGGGTTTTACCGTCACGTTCTATTCCGTCACGTTCTATTCCGTCACGCTCTACTATATATAGTAAACATTCGTATATAGCAGAGTATATACGTAGTTTACTTGGTAATAGCTCTGAAATGGACATTGTGCTTCCTCATTTTGCAAGTTGTTTAAAAATAGTTTAATTGGTAATACCTCTGAAATGGACATTGTTCTTCCTCATTTTTTAAGTTGTGTTAAAATAGTTTACTTGGCAGTGTTAATATAATCAAATTTCATATTAAATCAATATAACCAACGATTTATATTCATTACAGTGTTCACTTCTGTCGGCAGTTCCACGACTGCTTAATTATTATTTTTTCAATTGGAACACACCTGTTGATACTCTTTATCATTTTTTCTCGTACAAATGCCTCTGAAACACAAAAACTACAAAAATAATTTGACAGAAAAAATCAAACCCAACTAAAATAAACGGTACCATAAACTGGCACATACTTACTCACAAACATATTTAAATTATTAAACAGATTCACAGTGACTTTATTATTGTAGGAGGTGTTGGAGAGGTGATTTTAAACTAGGAGATTAACTAATAAATATTATTATTATTAGCTAGAGATAAACTATTCGATCGATTTCGAAAAAATTGCACCAAACACGTCAATTGGGCCTGTATAGATGCATGAAAAAACTTTTTGAAAAACAATTCCCTTTATGGCCAAAAACCCCCCAAAAATCAGATATTATTATTATTAGCTAAACGATATTTTTTAGAAAGATGCCGTTTTTTGCATTTGGTAGGGTAGGCCTACATTAAAGGCTACAAATAAGCCAAATTTTATCAAAATCGTTAGAGCTATTTTTTTATAAAAAATTAATAACTGATTTTTTGGGGTTTTTTTTGCCAAAATGGGGGTTGTTTTTCAACATTTTTCAAATCTGATTTTCATGCATCTATATAGGCCTACTTGACATGTCTGGTGCAAATTTGTTTGAAATCGATCGAATAGTTTTCGCTCTAGCTTTGTATACATACAGACATACATACAGACATACATACAGACATACAGGCAGACATTTTGTAAAAACCACTTTTTTTAACTCAGGGGGTCCCAAAACGGATATTTCCACAAAAATCTCAACATCGATTTTTTTTGCGATCACTATAGACCCTCTATACTTTCTCTATACTATAGTGAGAAAGTAATAGTGGGATATATTTGGACCCCAAACGCTTTGTACAAGTACACCGTTTGCTGAAATTAGAAACATCGACCATGCTCTGACTCAGTAATGCCTAATAGAGATTAGATTAACGAACAGCTCATTCCTGAGAAGAAAATTGCATTCAAATTTAATACAAAATATGGCAGGGGTAAAATTTGACCCTACGATAGTCAAGGGTTAATGAGATACTTTACACAGTTCAACCGATAATCAGTCAGACTTCAAGTTGTTCCTGCGCAAATTATACATTAAAGTTTCCAACCTGCAGATGAAATTAAAACTTTATAAAACCACCAAACAACCAGACCGTTGCCGCTGAAAGAGTTCCGGTAAAATATGTATGTAAAAGTTGTGCTTCTGTATTGGCCAGGGACGGAAGCGAAAGCAAAGCTTGTGAGTATATTTACTGGGGATTACATTGGGTTTGTAGATTGATTGTACTAACGTGGTTGTTTTACCTATAATATTAATGAATACAAATATTTAACTGTCTGCGTTAACTGTATGTCATTTCTTGTTTTCAAGATACTTTTTGTATTAATATTCAGTAATGTTAATTAGTAAATAAAATTTATTATCAAGCACCATCGATCGATAGTGTAAATCACATTTTTGAATACTGGATTGATTAACGAGTACCACACTGGAGATCAGGGATGGGCAAAAGGGCCAAATTCATAGTTCCTAAAAAAACTAAATCATACTATTATTATATAAAGAGATAAAATTTGTTTGATGGTTTGTTTGTTTGTATGTAGGGGGTAATCTCTGGATATAATGAACTGATTGAAAAAATAGTTTTACTAACAAAAAGCTAAACTATCCCTGAGTAAAATAGGCTATAATTCATTTTGATAAAAACATTTTTGTTTCAATATTTGTAAATTTATTCGGAAAAAATCTTAGGGATTGATGAACCAACACTTGTATTTACATTTATTGCCATAGCAACCAATTGAATAAAATAACAGATAAAACTGCTGTTTGCTACATTTTTTTCATTAACAGCTGATTTCAAACTTTGAAGGAATTATTTGTATTTCTAACTTTTGGGTTAGGTTTTTATTAAAGTGTAAACCTGAGCCTTTACTGGTTCTTTTGAAATTAATTATAAATGCTGTTATAAAATGTACAAAATAATTTGATTTGAACATTTAACATTATTTACAATCTTAGCTTTGGGGTTATTATTAATCCCACACCTTTATTATAAAGAAACGATATCATAATTATGTGTATAGAAGGTTCCAACGGGGTTGGCGTGAGGAGCTGTGGTTTCCCCTAGCTATTAATAAATCTCAAACAATAAAATGAAAGGAAAACAGTTACTTCTTCAAATAATTTTAATTAAATAGGTTTAGATAAATTAATGAGCATGTTAAATCAGAATAATAAGATAATGTAAATAGAGAGTAATAGGTTTTAGGTAAGTCAAACAATCACAAAACCGATATAATTGTGATTCGTGATAACGCGTTTTGTAGGCCGTTACGAGTTGGTCCACAGACGCTCGGTTGCAAAAGATGCCTTCGGGCCAACTCGGCAATTCCTCGTCCTTTTTCAGCTCCCCTCACAAAGCGGTCGTGTACCTTATCTCCTTAGTTATATAAGTTTTTCCTATATATGTCCTTAATTCAAACAGTCGTTAAATCTACAAACTTATAGATTGTTAATATTTGATTTGTCCGTATCCTTTAAACTATTGTTTTTCTTTACTTATTACCGAATTTCCATAAGAAAGATGAACTATTACAGTCACTCTTTTAGTGAGACCTAAATTCGGGAGTGTTCCATGAGTGAATCTGTTTTAAGGATTTATCTAAGAAATAAATACAAGAGCTTATTCTCCACATTTTGAGACTTTCTTAAGACACAAGTAATTAGTACTATAATATTATTTACATACTTAGCAATCCTTTTAGAAGTTTTTTCTCGCTTACAGCTATTTCACCTTTATATTCTCAGGCATCAATCAGAACGAATACAAAAAACACTTCTCACAATTACACGTATTATCAGAAATAAATAATCTATATTATTATATAAAAATCTAATGGTGTCTGTCTGTGTGTGTTCTTCAATCACGTAAAAACTATCGGATGGATTTGAATGACATTTGGCACACATATAGATCATGACCTGGAATGAGGCATAGGATCGAATTCGTTTAGATTTCAGGGTTGAAACAATACCTAAAAAATAAATATTTATTGTTATTATATTTCCATTAAGACTAAAGAACTGTACATGTAAATTTCCATGTAGATATTTGTACATTTATATCTTACAGATATATATATACAAAGTAAACCATATTTGTACCATATTTTTTAGTGTACTTCTAAGGGGTGAAAATGTAATAACAACCCCTAAAACAATAAACATTTATTACTATACTTCCCTTAAAGCTTCGGATCTTTGGACCGTGTGCGAAGCCACGGGTACTTGCTAGTATTATGTATAATAGCAATCGAATATGGCTACAAATACAATAATATTATTACTGATAAATAAATATTTTAATCAATCTTACTC
Organism: Philaenus spumarius; assembly: GCA_018207615.1. Lineage (NCBI taxonomy): Eukaryota > Metazoa > Arthropoda > Insecta > Hemiptera > Aphrophoridae > Philaenus > Philaenus spumarius. The sequence goes on along the minus strand of JAGFPH010000909.1, from coordinate 54,267 downwards.
GGCGTATCTGAAGCTATTTCAAAACAGTTTTAAGTCACTTCTCATGCCAAGAAAAAACCTTACATGGTATAGTTCCTTATTAAATAATCTTACATTTTAACATTACAAGGTGTATTATAGATCGCTCGTTTGGCCGGCAGTCTTCCTATCACATAAAACGTTATCGATAAAGAATAAACTTATCACAATTATTTTGGCTCAGTTATAACTTCGATTATAGCCGAATATAATGGGAGCTAAATAAAATTAAAAGTTCGGTAATAAAGCATAATTCGACGATGCAGCTGAACCGCTGACGTGAGTTGGACTAATTTCCCAAATTAAGTTTATATGTTTTTGGGTTTCAACCAACTATAATATAGCAGCCACTGTGTACGCATTATATTAGAATTGTTATCTCAGCCTTTAGCCCATGCTCACTCGTTGCTTTGTTCCACTCGCAGAGGAAAAACTCTCTTTGACAATCTCGACGTCGCCCTGGGTGTATTTTAATCGGGTACTTTTTAAGTATTTTAAGTTTTGATCGATTTTGGGGGGACCAATGAAGCTATAAGGTCGTGTAAAAAAACTTGCAGAACAATATCCTAAATTACTTTTTTTTTAGATAAAACCCTAAAACGTTTCATTCCAGTACGAAAAATCTAAATAAATAGTTACTTAAAAAAACGTGCTTCTGATCGTTTGATTATTTTTTTCTAAGCTAACTCTTCCAAGCAACCAACGTATGTACCAAATTTGGACCAAATTAAACTTAAAATGCTGCTGTTAGAGTGCTAACACATAATAATATACAAGTTTTAATGACACCCCGAAACGTGTTCTAGGGACTATTATCGGTGCTCATTTACTACTCCCGACCTTAGGTCTCACCATAAGGGCCGCTGCAATAGCTCATCTTTCATATGGAAATTCGCTAATAATAACATTTTTACGGCACTGATAAGGATATATTAAAGCACAATAAAACAATTTTTGTACATTATGCAGTTTGGGAATTCTGTGGTATGCAGTTTTAGGAGTAGATGCAAGTCATGCAGTTTATTATAAATGTTAGTATAACCCCTGTTATACAATAAACATAAAATTGTATTCGGTCCGTCAATATATATCATGTACCATCATGGCTTAAAAGTTAGGAACAATCCTCATCCTTTACTTTATATTTTACGAACAATGTGTCAACATAATGAGGTGGGGAGAAATTAAGGAGGCGCAAGCATCGCTCTCAGTTCTAACATCAATCTAATTCATAAACTGTTTAAAGTCTAAACATTTTACCGGAATTTTAGTGTTTTTGAAATCACCATACCGAGAGAGCTCTCAATACAAAAGTACAGATATATGAAAACATTCACATCTCCCACTGGTTGAACATCTGTCACAACTGAATGTACACATTATAAAGGGGACGTTATCTCGACTGCAGAACTAAAGGTTGTATAGATAGGTGTTATCAGTAACCGCCTGTAGGACACTACGATATCCATGTACTGATAACCTATTACAGGTGTTATCTGTCAATGCGCTTTGTATAAGTTTCGGGAGGTTTTATATATTTTCCAGAACATTGACATTGATACCTACCACCTAAATATTTTAATAGAGGTGTTACACATAAAATCGAAGTAATCATTAATTTGAAATTTACGAAATAAGCGATTACATCCAATCAAGCGTTTCAAAATGGCGGATGTTTGAAAATTTTAAATTGATAATTACCTTGTTTTTTTGTATTTAAGGAATAAAAGTTGAAATTTTCAAACAGCCGCCATTTTGAAAAGCATAATTGGATATAATTGCTTATTTAAGAGTAAACTTCTATAGGCGCACCCCTTCCAAAAAAATTTTGCTAGCGGTGAATAGGATTTTACCGTCACGCTATACTATATATAGGGCACACATGTATATAGCAGAGTGTATAGTTTACTTGGTAATACCTCTGAAATGGACATTGTGCTGCCTCATTTTGTAAATTGTATTAAAATAGTTTACTTGGTAATAACTCTGAAATGAACATTGTGCTTCCTCATTTTGTAAATTGTGTTAAAATAAGTGTTTACTTGGTTGTACGTCTGAAATGGACATTGTGCTTCCTCAATTTGTAAGTTGAGTTAAAATAGTTTACTTGGTAGTGTTAAAATAATCAAATTTTGTGTACTTTGCAAATTTATTTTATGCAGGATTTTTTTTAGCAACCAAAATAATTTCCATAATATATTTTATATTTATCAGAATATCGCCATAGAAGTTTACACTTCCCCCGTGTGGTCCTTGACCTGGATTCTTTTTTCTATTTTAATAGATCATTATTAGGCATAACTTCGTTTCAAGTTTGAACTTAATTGGGCAAACCTTTCTCTAAATATAAATGAATTATTTTGTAAAAAGTATATTCAGACAAAAAAGTACAGATAATTATATATGAAGAAGCGGTCCGCGCAAATAGGGATGTGAGTGTGGAAGGGAGAAGGTATGTTATGTGTGGCGTGGTGGGGGATTGGCTGCTGAGTACACTACTACCCAGTCTGTTTTTTACGGCTAAATTTTTTAAAGTTGTGTACAATATTTATAAATAATTTATAACAATATATATACAATATTTATAACAATTTCATTGAGTTGATTATAGCCCAGAAATAATAAAACACTACAATGTTTTTAGAGGCGCTGCACTAGATAACGCGACTAACCTCTGTCACCGACTGACTCGCTACGCTGACCTCCACGCTGTTATCGCATGCGCATTGGCCGTCCCGGCTTCTGCGCCTACAGCCAGCCGCTTCTTCACATATATTTCCTACAGTACTGTAAAAACCCATGTTTATGTTGTAGAATATGTATGTTTCGATCATAGGATTGAACCCAAAAAAGGGAAACAGACAGTTCGGGGACATCCTGGACAACAAAGTACAATACCTTATATTTTTCGTCTGTGAACTGTTTTGTTTATTCTTTGGCGTGTTTCAGGATGCATATAACATCATCAGAAATCCGCAGTTGATTGGAGGTTGTCGAAATGTTAAGTTATAAGACACAACCACATTAAAAACAATACGATCACGCAGCTGAACCGCAGACTTGAGTTGAGCGAATTTCCAAAAATTGAGTTTATTTCTTTCAACCCATTCGGAAATGGTACTACTAACAAAGGCATTGAATAGCTGCCTCCTTGTACGAAATATGTTTTTAGAATTTGTTTGCACCTCCAGATCTGGCTCACGTACTACGTCGTTCGCTCGAATCGTAATAGGTCACTTCGCATACGACTACTCCACTCCTCTCGCAGCGGACAAACTATCTTCGTGAGGTAAAAAAATACCGAGTACTTTTGTACTATTTTACGTTTTGGTAGATTTTGGGTACCCGACGAGCTACAAAGTCGTGTATAAAAACAAAATGTGCAGAATAATATATTTTTATTCGTTTACATAAAACCACAAAGCAGTTTCATTCTAATTCGAAAAATCTTAAATAATATTACTTCCGGTCAAAAAACGTGTTACCGGAGGTTGGATTTTTTTGGCTAGTGATCTTGTCCGAGCCACTTAGAAAATCAACGTGTTTACCGAATGGGGCGTAAAATGCGGTCGTTTTAGTGACATGTATTATAATTTCAATGACACTATAAAACGTGTTCTGGGGCCTGATCGGTGCTCATTGACTACTCCCGACCTTAGGTCTGACGTATTAGATTCACTGCAATAGCTCATCTTTTCCATGGAAATTCGGTAATAAACGAACAAATTATGAGCTCCATAAAATATTATATTTTATAGTTGATTTTTTATAATTTTGGGTTGTCTATATTTTAAATATCTAAACGATATTTAGTACATTTATCGAAATTCGTGATGAAACAATATAACACAAAAGGTCCCAAAAATACTTAAAACTAAAATAATTGAACCACAAGTGAAAAAACATGGACCAAGACCGGGTTTTGAACCCAGGACCTTTGCCTTTCCGGGGCAACACTCTACAACTGAGCTATCCTGATCCTTGGTCTATGTTATCTCACTTGTACGGTTTTACTGCATTTATGAATAATTAATAGACTGAATAACTCGCATGCGACATTGAAAACAATCTCAATTCTTTTTGGAGCCTACAGTGGTGTTATTTATTATTATAAATAACCCTTGCTGAGGAAGCGTGTAAACAGGTAATTTATTAAAAATTTAAAATAATAAAATAATTTAAGCAACAGGCCTCTGCTGACACATAGTCTGACAAGACGCTAAGAAATCATGAACGATCTAATCAACCTACTTTTGAATAGTTGACTTGAAATTTAATTTATTTCTTACCATACATATGTTCATATATTTTCTCATTTCAGTCAAATGTAAATTATACCTTAATAGAACAAACAATAGATATTTTTTATGTTATTGAATTTAACAGCTATCGACATCACTGTGGATGTCGCTTGCTGTTAAATTCTATAAGAAAATAAGCCTTTTTTATCTATTGGCTGGGCTAAAAGTATAAATTTACTGTAGAGTATACAACAATGAAATTGTATAGTAAACATACCTGTTATTAATATTCTTTTGATTTTAGGTTATTATTTAAGTTTGGTTCTATCCCAGGCTTTTTTGCAATTTAACTCGATTGAATATTTGTCATCTAATTGTACGGTAGTAAATATATTTCAGATTGTTTTTTACCGTCCTAAAGTTGGTACACATATATATTTCAAAAATCGTACGAAAGTTAAAAAAAGTGTAATTATTGGACGCTACCTCACAGCGTTTCAGCCATTAAACTTCATCGAACAATCCCCATATGTGACCAAAATAGGGATGGTAAAATAATAGATTTATGTCTGCTGTTACAATGGACAGTCTCTACATGTAACTTTATTTTATGTGATCGTAAACATTCGCCTAAATGAGTAGTAAGTTACCATTGTTAAACATGTGATTCTTGGTTCACTTTTACAAATGAATATAAAATACGAATATTAATTTTCTGTAGATCTTCTTGCTTTTGAAGTCTTTTATCTCACAGAGAAATTTAAGATATGACATTATCTAAACTATTATATTAAGTATTGCGTTTATTAGCGAATTTCCATAGGAAAAATGAGCTATTGCAGTGGCCCTTATGGTGAGACCCAAGGTCGGGAGTAGCAAATGAGCACCGATCATGGTCCCCAGAACACGTTTTGGGGTGTAAAAAAATGCATATATATATATATATATGTATATATGTGTTCGCACTCTAGCGGCCGCATTTTAAGTCCAATTTGGTCCAAATTTGGTACACATGTTGGTTGTCTATGTGGCTCAGACGAGTTCGTTAGCCAAAAAATCCAACAACCGGAAGTACGTTTTTTGACCGGAAGTAACTATTTTTTGAGATTTTTACTACGAGAATGAAAATTTTTTAGAGTTTTACTAACAATATAAATGTAGGATGTTATTCTGCGCATTTTGATTTTTTACGCGACCTTATAGCTCGCTTGGTTCCCTTCAAAATCGACAAAAACGTAAAATACCATAAAAGTACCCAGTTCAAAGCCAAGTGGTGCAAACTCGCGAGACCACTAGGAGGAAACAAATTCTACTAATATATTGCTTACACACAGACAGCTGTTCAACGCCTTCGTGAGTAGACCTATTTCCCAAATTGTTGGTTGAAACCCTAAAACATAGGCATATAAACTTAGTTTTGGAAATTTGCTCAACTCACGTCAGCGGTCCAGCTGCGTGGTCGATTTATTTTATAATAAACTAACTTCTCGGATCTTGCACGCTTTTCTCGCCAACCCCCGAATAGCCTATGTATAAGAAATATTTATATTAGTAGAGTTTTTTTGCCCCTAGGCCTCCACGCCATCTAACATGCTGTTTCGTTTCGCTCGCAGCGGAAAACTCGCCTCGTAAGTTTGTACAAAACCTCGTGGATTTGAAACGTGTACTTTTATGGTATTTTATGTTTTGATCGAATCATAAGTTTTGGTAAACAAACCAAAATGTGCACAATAAACTCCTATATAAATTTTTTTAGATAAAGTTGTAATCAAGTTTCACTCTGGTTCGAAAAAATAATTTTAATTCATTTCAAAAAACGAACTCGATCGAGTGACTTAGACAACCAACGTGTGGTACCTAAATTGGACCAAATCGGACGTAAAATGCGGCGTAGAAAGTGCGAACACATAATTTATACATATACATGATCATTAACCACTCCCGACCTAAGGTTGGGAGTAGTAAATGAGCACCGATCATGGTCTCCAGAACTCGTATTGAGGTGCCATTAAAATTGTTATATATATGTGTGTTCGCACTCTAACGGCCGCTTTTTAAGTCCGATTTAGTCGAAATTTGGTTCACATGTTAGATGTCTAAGTCGCTTGGACTAGTTCGTCAGTCAAGAAAATTCAACAACCGGAAGAACATTTTTGATAAGAATTAATTATCTTTTTAGACTTTTCGTAATAGAATGAAACTTTTTTGGGGGTTTGTCTAAACAAAATAAATGCAGTATATTATTCTGCACATTTCATTTTCTTACACGACCTACTAGCTCGCTTGGTTCCCCCAAAATCAATAAAAACGTAAAATACTATACGAGTACCCGGTTTAAACACACGTGAACATCTTCTGATCCGTGGACGACGGCCGAGTTTGTAAGCCTACGAGCGAAGCGAAACCGTCCATAACCCTAGGCCGTAAGTTCGATGTGCAAACTGGCAAAACGAGTTCTTCCGCCGCGAGTGACACGAAAGTCGATGCTGGAGGCTTAATTGCAAACAAATTCTAGGAATAAATTTCGTACATGCAGGCAGCTATTCAGCGCCTTCGTCAGAAGATAAATTTACCAAATAGTTGGTTGAAACCTTAAAACACATGAACTTAATTTTTTAAATTAACTCACGTCTGCGTGATCGAATTATTCATAACTTGTACAAAATCAATATGTCTCTGGAAACAACTGTGAAATGTGTTAGCAAACTTGTCTACATCATCAAACTTTACCGACATATTTTTAAAAAATCACCTATTTACAGTTTAATTAGGCAACAAACTTTCGTACTAAGTAAACTTTGACGACTCAATTTAAAGTATTTTCTTGAAAACTTTCATCATTTATTACTTTCCTAATTAACAACTCTCATTACTGAGCGATTTTTAAATTTTAATTTCAACTTTTAACGAATACGTAAACGGAAAATTAATTTCAACGAAGTATTTTATTTCGAAGACGGCGAGTTCACGAGTGAAGTTGATTAATGGTAAACATAAATAGTAGCTAATTATAGGACGTTACTACGTAAGGTTACAATGCAATTATGGTCTAATGTGAAGCAGTGTTTATAATTTAATAGGAGCTCGCACCAAACCCCGCGGTAAATCATGAGAAGCTTATTCAAACAGATTATTGTATACTCTATATTTTCACGGAAATTATGATTTATTAGGGCAGAGGCACTTAAATCAAAGTATCTTGTTAGGGGTAGTTAAGACCTGTACATAATGTAACAGAGATATCTATATAGACACTCACCGATTATAATAATTTGAACATTATTCTTTAAATAATTAGTACTAAACATTTCAAGAAATTTAAGTATTGCCAACTAAAGGAAGCAATAGTATGTAACATCAGATTTTTGAATTATAATACTATAAACCTTTTTCGTTGAATTCTGTTTGTCTATGCTTTTATTTTGTTAATCTAACCTTAAAAAGCGTTTGGTTGCAAATAATAATAAACTGATTATAAATTCGCTAAGTTGGTTGCTATGGTAATGGATGGAAACAAACGTGTGTTGCTAAGCTTTTGATCCAAACACCTATTTTATGAGAATTCTTTTTATAAAAATGTTAGCAAATTCCTTTCTTACTATGCGTTTGTGACGACGTAAGCGTATACCTACAAATTTTTGTATTTTTTTTCTTAAGCGGTTTATGCTCTACGTTTATTCTACGTTAGTTATCCAGTCAGTCAGGAGAAAGCCACTAATATATAAATAGATTGTTTATATGTGTGCCTTTAAAGTTTAAGTTTTTTAATAAAATTCACGCTGCGTAAGATGCAAACGAAATATTGAAAATGTCTTCGCTTCGATAACCGACCCTGGTGGAGATCCAAGGCCAAGCCAATATAAACAGATTATTGTATACTTTGTTATTTTTACAGAAATGACGATTGACCGGTGAACTATACATAGCTAATGTAAGACTGAGTTCGAAATAGACACGACCATCCAAAATAATATTCGAATTGAGGCAAGCGTTGTAATTTCTCGAATAATATTTAAATAATTAATAATAATCATTTCAATCGAATTTTGATATTACCAACTAAAGGAAGCAATATAATATGCAACACCTGATGTTTGACTAATATACAGTAAGACTTTTGTTTGTTTTTACCTGATCTAAACAAAACTGGTAGTTGTGAAGAATAATTACAAAATTACATGATTCTAAATTTGCCAAATTGGTTGCTCATAAACGTGTTTTACTTTACGTAAAGTTTTTTATAAAAATAGCTGTTGTCGAATGTCTGAATTGAATTATAATTCAATATGCATTTGTTGGAGGTGTTTGTTTATGTTTGCTTGTAGTTTGTTAAGCTAACCTAAAAAAGCCGTTGGTTGAGAGTAATAATTGTCTTACCTATGCCAATTTAGCTGGTTTGGTAATAAATTGTAATGCTTTCAAGAAACGGGTGTTGGTTCAGTATGGGCCTAACCTAAAATCAGCTGTTTTATTCGTAATATTATAAATGTTTACACTACTCTCCTACTAAAAATCTGCCTATATATAGCTAAGAACCACGTGACTAAGTTAGTTAAAGTTTGTCACTATAACCATCAATAATGATGATGACTTGGTCTTCGAAACGCGTTTGAATTTTTTAAACGTTTTTTTATTTATATAGTGCTTCTTTATCATAAGTCCAGTTCAAGTTTAAATTTTATTATTTGTAATATGTCACCAAAAATGTTTGAATTCTAATAAAGTAAGCCCTTTTCGTTTATTTTTTGTTTTCGTTTGTTATTTTGCTAACCTATCCTAAAAAATGTTGGTTGTGAAAAATAATCAAGTGACTCTACATATTCTAAATTGGTTGATATGGTAATGAATGTAAGTGCATTCAACAAACGTGTGTTCGTTCAGAATAGGCCACACCTAGAATTGTGCTGTCAAGCTTTTGATTCAAATCAGCTGTTCCTATCTGTTACAGGGCTGGGAGTCAACCATCATATTTTGCCATTTTTAACCCTTAAAATCAATATTTTGAAAAACACTTTACATTATTATTACGAAGGAACTGATATTATAGTTTTGGCTATTCGTTGATTCAGGTTTGAAAAATCAGTCGCTCATTCAGGACTTCTTTTAAATAAATATACAGATCAATGAAATAATATGATTTAAGTCTGGTGCAGTAGGACTGTTAACAACCTCACTAAAACTAAATTGTCAACCAGTTTTTATAGCCATGGGTTAAATATACAAATTAATATGTAGTGAATTTTCGTTGGGAGATATTTATAGTGATGTTGCGTATGAAAGTTTCTACATATTTACAGTTTAAATATTTTATCCTGAGAAGTTTTATAAAATTTAATTTTCCTTCTCGTAAAACAAGATCTCGTGGATGGTAAAAAATGTCGTCTAAACTCTGTTACGGTTTTGTTTAAAATATTCAGTGTCCGCAGGTGTACTAAAGTTGGAAAGCACCACGTCCTGAAAAGTGGTTAATATTTTAGAGCTTTTAAATTGTACTACTTACAAATGTTTATTATAAAGTTGGAGATTCGGATACCAAATGGAATAACGCAATGCATTTTATTAATTAACAATAATAATAATAAGAACAAATAATAGATTAAGAAACAAACACAATCACAATAGCAGTACATGTAACTTATGCAGGGTAATTTCTTGAAAACCTACCACCTCTATTATTTGAAAAAAACTGAAAGAGGTATCAAAATCTCATTTCGCGACAGTTATTCACAGTCATGGAGAACTTCAAAACTCTATTTACAAAATCCCAAAACCCCGCCCCTTCTATCACCCCATTATTTTCATAGTTCGATAAAATCCGTATATATTTATATACATAAATGTATATTGGTATATATGAAGTTAATAGACTCAAAAACTGCTCTACTAATTTCTCTAAAAATTTCACACTTTTTCCATATAATTGCCAGGAGTGTTTATAACTAAGGGTTTAAAATAGGTTAGCTAGCTCTAAATTATAATTACACTAACTCCATACAATCAAAACAACTGAAATTTAATAATATTATTATTAAGTGATATCAACTCCTATAAAAGCGAGTGTAGGTCCGTACCCGTACTTTGGGGTTATGTTATCATTATAATATCAATCATTATTGACCGAGCGTAAGCGAGGTCTCCGTTTTAACTCGTCCATTCAGCATTTCTTCTGTGTGTCTGTGTGTCTGTATTGGTGTGTGTCTGTGTTTCTGTCTCACGATTACGGCCAAACGCCTTGACCGATTTTGATAATTTTTGCATAAATGTTCCTTATTCCTAGGCCGAGCCATGTTTTTTTCCATTTTTCATTTTTAACCCCTTAAATAAAATAAAAATGGCAGCCGGACCGTTTCTCTCAGTGTAAGCTTTTTTCCAAAGCCAGCTTGTGGCTTAACCATAAGTCGAATTTAAAAAAGCAAATTAAATTTTAAACAAAATTGTATTCTTGATTTTTTTCCGTATCTCTAACGGTAAGCTCACAAAATGGCCGTAAACTTCGAACTTGTTAAAAATCGTCCAAGTTTTTGTATTTCAACCATGTTTTTATACGTTTATTCTAAACCAATTCAAAAGTGTTCCAAAGCTTTTTTGTAAATAAAGGTTTAAAGAATTCATATATGCCAGTAAAAAAAATTATTGAAGTAAAGTTAAGAAAGTTATTAGCTCAAGAAACAATAACGTTCAGTAACGAAAGGAAAATGTTTAACTTTAGGCCTACATAAAAAATAGTAAAAATTATTGTAATTTTTTTCATAAACGTAAAAAAGTTTCGTAATTCCTACTACAAGACTGCTAACAAAAATAGGCCTGTTTTGAATAGTAATTTAGGAATATATCATTTGCCCAAAAATTACATGTTATTATAAGAAAGTGTAGAGGATAAATCAAAGAATTGAACTGTATACCTGTAAATTATCATTGTAAATTTCATAAAAGTATTTGACTTAGATTTACTTGAATTAAAAAATGAGATGAAAAAAATTAAACCCCGCGGCGATAAAGGACATACAAAAAATGGCCATAGGACACCGTGGGAAGTGTTGGTACAAGGGTTGAGATCACCATTATGACGTTTTAACATCGTTTGTTTTCAATATTTCTAATATTGGAATATGATATGGAACTTAAGATAACTTATGATACATTGTTAAGTTTGAGTTATTTAAGTATGTAAATATTTAATTGTATGTTGTCCCTCTATAACACGATATTTTTATCTATCTTACGCATTATTAACCTAAATAAAACACAATGCCTCTAAAAGAAAATCTTTAGCAGTTAAAGCTCAAGAAAATAAATAAAAACGAGAACTAGAAATCCCGGAATCGCGGGAATTGTAAATAATGCTTCACTGGCTAAACCTTGTGCTTACTTCCTTACTGGCACACTATTTTTAACAAAAGCTCAAAACCACATTTATTATTTCAACGAGCGAGGTCTACTGTTCACAGAACTACTAGTAATTTCTTGTAAAGTTGATTTTTTTAAAACATGATTTATAGAACTAATGCATGCTGTAATACGTTATAATATTATTTGTTTTGAGGTTATACATCGTATATAAATTCAACGTGAATACTGCTATTAAGTTTAAGCCTTTGAATTTACAACTGCCTATTTTATTTCGTCGATTTCTTCTTGTTTTAAGATCAGCTGTTACACTTCTGGTTTACATTAGCACGTGGGGGTTCTAATTAAGAAGAAGAAATCATCGATAAAATCAAAAACGCAAGTCTCACTTTAAGTGCTTATCGCGAGTTCGTACATTTTAGCTCATCAACAAATTGTTATGTACGCCTAACAAATTTTCACTTCAAAAAATATTTGGGTTCAAAAAGAGTGACGTAATAAGCACCGTTTGCTTAATTTCAGCCTTCCTGCCCTATTACCTTGGTTATAAAAGCTACAGTCTTTAATCGAGATTTGAAATTGAAATTGTGATTAATTAAATTGATTATGCATACAAATTCGGAATAAACCTTTTTGAGTTGTAATTCAATACAGGAACAACGAATTTACAAACATGTACTTAACCAGCTCGTGACGTCAGCAGCTCGTCGAGTTATACAATTATACGCTTCTATATTGCAGAGTTCACTGCACACGTCATGCGAATACCGAACCTATTTCTTAACACAAATGTATACAGTCTTATTTGACTTTGAGGTTAGGATTATTTCGCGAAATGTATTCAAATATATTCGGGTGAGTTGGTGTTATACTTTAAATCCAGGGAACTTCCTGCTACCTACACATAGTTGCATTGAGTTTTAAATAAGGTAACAGCAAACTATAGCCAACAATAAAAATAATTAACAATTTAATTGTTTAGTCTATACTAATATATTATAAAGAGGTAAAATTGGTTTGTTTGTATGTATGTAGAAGCTAATCTCTGGAAACTACTAAACCGATTGAAAAATTAGTTTTACTAATAAAAAGCCTCACTATCCCTGAGTAACATAGGCTATAATTCATTTTGATAAAACATTTTTTTATTTCAATATTTGTAAATATAGACGGAAAATATATTAGGTTAGATCTAGGACTATGAACCAACACATATATTTACATTTATTACCATAGCAACCAATTGAATAAAATAACAGATAAAACAGCTGTTCGATCCAATTTCCATTAACAGCTGATTTCAAACTTTGAAGCAAATATTTGAAAAACTTTGAAGCAGGGGTTTCCCCAAGTAATAGATAAAGGTAATGAAAATTTCTTAAAGTTCGATGGTCTCAATAAATATAACATAGATTGATAAGATAAAACAACTAATGCCTTTTAACTCAAACGCGTTTTAACGACAATGCCAACATCTACAGTGGACAACTATGAGAAAGAACTCAAATATATTGACCATATTTTGACCGTAGAAAGTCAAAGTTTACCATAAACGATGCGATGTTGTAAACCGACCACCTAAAACCGTATAGCGCTATAAATTATGTGTTAAATACTTTTTGTATTTTAATGTGTTTGTGTTTTTATTATTATATGACGATCTGAAAAGTGATTATACATATTTGAAAATAGATTACGATTTAGAAACGCGCCGTAAATAGGACAGCATAACGAAATCACACGACGGACCAAATATCAGGTAAATTGTAAAAAAGAATTGTTACAACGCATGTCGTAATTCGAATTACTAAGGATGGTCCTGTCTATTTCGAGTTCTGTCTTACAATATGTATAGGTCACCACTATCCCCACCAATCTTCTTTGATCCAAGTGCCTCTGTCCTAACCAATCGTCATTTTCGTGAAAATATCGGTGTATACAGTAATCGGTTTCAATTTACTTCGTGGGGGTTGGTGATCGAATCGAGTAGGATCAAAACATAAAATAGTTTTGTTATATGTTACGTGTCGTCTCCCCTTCATATTTAGTAGATGGGTAATTTTATTAAGGTTTTAACCTGTGGGCTTTGGTATCATATCCGAAGCTGAAAGCATTGAGATTAATTAACGTTAAGTGTTTGTAGTTACCCTTTATTGAATTTGTAGCGCTGAAAGGTCTTAAAAGTGGCTTAAAGTGTCGTCAACGGTTTGTGGAAGTGTCTAAAGTATGTAGAATAACTGACTAAACAACTTGTTTTGCGATAATTGTGTACCATTATCGCTGAAAGATGTTAATTTATATGTTTTTTCGTGCAATTTAAAACTGTAAAAATCTAATATAAAAGTGCAAGGCACCTTTAAAACACATTAATGAACATTTTTATTCGAGGAACTGCATCTGTATAAATAAAATACGAAGTTTTGACTGACTGATTCATAATCTTCGTACAGAAAAAACTTAGCTAGAAACTTAAAACTTTCAAGGTACCTTCATACCACTACGCAGAAGTTCACTGAGAAAGGATTGAAAGTGATTTTAAGGGTTGAAAATAGTCAGAATAAGGGGGTCTACTCTCAGCTCTATAACAGATAAAACAGCTGATTTTAATCAAAAGCTTGGAAATACAATTCTAGCTGTGACCCGTTCTGAACCATCACACGTTTGTTTAATGCATTTACATTCGTTACCATAGCAACCAACAGTTTTTTAGGTAACGTTTACTAAATAAAAACAAACAGACGAAAAAGATTACTGTATTATAGTTCAAACACCTGTAGTTAAATATTTAAATAAAACAGTTGATTTGGATCATAAGCTTTAACACAATTTTAGGTTAGGCATGTACTGATTTAGGTTGGGCACGTTTCTTGAAAGCATTTACATTTATTACCATAACAACCATATTTGCTAATTTAGGATTTGGTAATTTTTCTTCACAACCAAAAGTTTTTTAGGTTAGGTAATAGCGAACACAAACATAATTGGAACACTTATCTCTATTCAAATTATGCTAAATTTATTCTTTGCTAGGTATATCAGACCGGTTTGAAATACTACTTTACCGTATCAAATTTTGGTCATATTCTAAAACTTCAAAATTCACTCCATTTTATATACAAAAAAAGCAGTAGCGGGACTGCTGGCAGAAATGAAAATTGTCATGAATAATATAATAATAATAACAGTATTTTATTATACAGAGTTATTTTCTTTTTTAACATAAATATACTTAATTTAATAACACTGAGAGGCAATTGTCTTAAAAGACCGTCTGCCAGATTGGTAAAAGTTTTTGTTTTCTTTTAATGGAAAAACTGTTTTTTAATCTATAAACTATATATTATACTATTTAAAAATTTTATAAACCATATACATAAAGGAAGAAAGAAAATATACAGTATTGTATTACATACATGTTTTATACTTATACATTAATACAATCAGACGTACATTATTTACATTCATACATACAGCAAAGACACTCATACAACTAGAAAATATATTACATTTATACAGACAGCTTAATCAATTTCCCCTGATATATTAATAATTGAATTCTCTAATTAATCCCCATCTATATTTCCATGCTTTTTGGGCATACTTCGCCAGGCAGGCCCATCCCTTCCATTTAAGCTGTCATGAATACAAAACGTTGTTTATATTGGTTTAGTACGAAACTTGATCATTATTTTTATCTTGTCATATTTAAAATGTAAACCTAAGAAATAAACATTTCATAAACATGATTGTCTATTGTCAAATAATATTAAAATTAACACAACTTACAAAATTAGGAAGCACACTGTCTATTTCATCGGTAGCTTGACGTGACTAAACCCATATTGAGTTTAAGCCCTTATCTGCTTTATTTAACCGATTTCATTTTCTTTTACGATCAGCTGTTACATTAATCTTCTGGTTTATAATATTTACTGGTTTATAAACATCTGGTATACTGTATTATAATTCAAAAATGTTTTGTTGCATATTTAAATTACAGTTGATTTGGATCATAAGCTTAACACAATTTTAGGTTAAGCCTGTACTGAACCAACACACGTTTCTTGAAAGCATTTACATTTATTACCTCAGCAACCAACTTGGAAAATTTAGAATGAGGCAATTATTGTTCACAACTAACAGTTTATTTAGGTTAGATCATATTCAAACGCCTATCACTATCAATTAATATTAATTAGCAGTTAAACACCTTACTATCCAACAATATACGACCAAATAGTTTTTATTAGAAGAAGACGTTTACAAATTAATTGATTTAGAATTTGTTTCTAGATTACAACAAGTGCATAAAATAACCGATAGTTCTGTTTAGTTGTTTTGATGATTATTAATATAGCTGGACATGTTGGAAATGAAAACTTATTTAATTACAGCTAGATGGCGAAAGAAAACACTTTGCTCTGTTAAAGTCAATTAGTGTTAAGTTTTATTGTAGTTTATTGGAGCAGTTACGTTTTATTACGTTTGCTGTTTCCTGGAATTGTTACTTTCGTTATTTACATAGAGTTTAATGTGTTATATAAAAATAAGGTTATAAATAAATTCGAATTTCCAAATATTTTACAGTTTTTGTTTTGAACACATAGACTCTTTAAAAATCCTAGGAAAAATATATTAAAGACACCTGAATTATGAAAATGTGACTGTATGGTTTGGTGTTGTACGTTTTATAATAATCGGGCCTTATTTATTTGAAAATTAAAACTGTTAAAAATTACTGTGAATAAAGAACGGTACGTTGAAACGATTCAGATCATTTTAGTTCCAGAGTTCCAACAGTTTCTAATACAAATAAACTTGTTATGGTACCAGCAAGATGGAGCCACTGCGAAAACGGACGATGTGTCAATGGCTGTTTTACGAAGACTGTTTCCGGGGCATCTCATTTCACATTTTGATGATGTCGCTTGGTCTACCCGGTCTCCGGATCTAACTGCTTGAGATTTTTGATTGTAGGGTAAAATATGTTTTACAAAATCTCACACTGTTGCCGATTCAAAGAACTGCATACGAAATGAAGTTGCTTAAATGTCCCATGATACTTCGAGTAATGACAAATTTTCAGAAAAGATTAAAAACATGAATGGATTTTAGTTGGGAACACCTATGTGATGTTATATTCCATAAATGAAAATGGCATAGGCTAACTGTGTACATATGTTGACTATTTTAATAAATTGAAGATGTCATATCCTATTACGTTATTTTATTTTGAAATTCGTAATTTTTTATTGAACCACCCAATCTTTAATTACAATTTAATACGTGTTCTGGTGACCATGATCGGTGCTCATTGACTACTCACGGCCTTAGATCTTACCACACGAGTCAGTGGCTTATATTTTTTATGGAAATTTGTTAACAAGGGTTGGATGAAAGACTGATTTAAATGCTCCAATTCAAGAGGGTTTAAAAAATGTAATACCGTATAAACTCGATGTAAGTGAGACTGGATGAACTAAAAATTGAATAATAAGGTAGGCCCTAAGAAAACATTTGAAAAGATAACAAAACTTTCTATATATCTTGTGTTGCATAGTAGGATTTTTTTACCTCTATGATTTTTGGGGGCTTAAGGGGTTAACAATTTCAAATAAAAGGTATGTCATGTAATACACCATTAAAAAGCTTATTAAAGATTCACAGAATTGCGCAAATTAGAGCTTAGTATCTTGCTTCGTTTCAAAGTAATGGGCAATCAAAGTTCTGGAAGTTCAAGTTTCGTCATAAGTCCGGAAAGTGTAGGGTGACCAGACGGGTCGCCTGAATATCCCGTTTTTTTAACAGAGCACGTCCAAAACTTTGGAAACGGTATTTTCAACATTTATTTGCAAATAACAATGATGATTATCTCTAAAAATTATTTTTAAATACCTTATACTTTTTCCTTCGTTACTGAACATTTTTTGTTTCTTGAGCTAATAACTTTGTAAATTTTACATCTATCATTCTTTTACTGGCATATGTAAATTCTTTGAAGCTTTCTCTACGAAAAAGCTATGGAACACTTTTGGATTGGGGTTCATTCACTATTTTTGGCGAATTTTTGAAAAAATGCTTGCAAACGCAACGAAAATTTAAAAAATTAATTCGCCGGTTCTAATGTTAAAAATGAAGTAAACGACTTTTATGGTACCACGATGGAATGCCTTGGAAAATGGATGCAGTCATATTCCACCTGTTCTCTATTTAAATGGATGCTGTTGAAGGAATCACCATGTTGGCAAAATGTCGAAGAGAGTGTAATTTTTTTTAAATAAGAAACATTGAAATAGACAAGTCCCTGATATTTGATCAGCTTTCTTCTCTTTTTTGTTAACAAACAGCTGACGGAATGGAATGGACCTGAAAAACCTACACCACAGTGTCACGAAAAATGGACTAGTGAGCGAAATGGATTGTGAGCGGAAAGAACAGTATTCTGAGTTTTTGAAAATGTGTCAGTATTTTTTTGAAATACCTGCTCATAACGGGAACACCGAAAGGATATTTTCCTTGATGACCATCCAGTGGACGGAGGAAAGAAATAGGATGGAAGTGCATACCATCTCCGCAATTTTACAAGTTATTTATAATTTTAATATGGACTGTTCTCAGTTTTATACTTATTATGTAGGCTAACTAAAAATAAGGAAATCGTTCAACACTAAATACCTTCTTAATACACAATCATGAGTAAATGATTTTATTTTTTTCTTTCAAACGTTAAAGCTTAATTTATGTGTAATAACAGTAATAAGTATTTCTTTTGTCATTATTGATTTAATGATTTTTTATTCAATATTATTAATCTATATCGTAAGGTTTTTGCAACTGTAATAAATTTACATTTTTTCTATTTTTTAAAAATGTATCCATGGGCCTTAAGCCGTGTGTTTTTATCTTCTAATGAAGCCTGCTCAACACCTGAAGTTAACTTTTGAGCTGATACACACGGTAAGTAAGTCATATAGTGTTAGAGTGTGCTTTTTTTGTATAGTTTTTTTGAGTCTATTTACACTAATAATTTTATGAACCTCATATCATAGGAAGGGGGGGGGCAACGTAAAATTGTTGTGTCCTGAAAACGATCTGGTCACCCTAGGAAAGCGGCCATTACCGGTGCACGATCGTGTTTCAAGTACGAGGCGAAACCGAGTAAAAAACTTTTTAACATTGAAAATCTACTCCACAAAGTGTTTGGTGTAATTTTCTTTGCTTTTTCAGACGTGTGTAGAATCATAGTTTCACCATTTACTTGGCCTATGTGTAGTGTTTGTTCTTCATACCAATTTTTAAATTTATTGTATTTATCTTCATATCGTAACCGTGAAGTGTCAGGGAACAACTGCATTGATAATTCTGACGCTCTTTTCAAAATCGATTCAGAAATATTAATATCTGAATCAGCCATTATTAAGTACGTTTACACTTTTACAATATTCTAAAGGCTAATAAACTAACAACACCAAAAGTTTGTTATTGTAGCATTTGTTTATGTTGCTAGAAACAGTCAGCTGTTTAAAAATAATTATGTAATGGAATACTGTAAGTAGAATAGCAGCGATCGTGGTGACAAATCTTGGAACCTTCTTACCCGGCCTACAGTTTTACCCGGACTGTTTTCCCGACCTATCGGGAATCGACTGGTTTCAATCACAGCTGTAAACAATGGTTTATTGAGTTGGTATTATGAAAATGATATTTTGATTATAGTACCAAAGCAGGTTCTTGTTCGTAAAAAAAAATTATTTCAACCTTGTCTTCATTTGAGCGATTCATTTGTAAAAAGGCAAAACTGAATGTTATCACAACAAACATCAGGAACAAAATGATTAAGGTATTGCTATGTTATCAGTACATGAAACGCGGTGCTTATCAGTTACGCATACAGTGCAGAAAGATAGGAGCAAAGGTCAAGGGTTCTATTCCCGGTTTAATTTATATTTTTTCCAAGTACGCATAGAAACTCAGATAAATTAGTGGTTTACGGTTTACCGTATTACATTTATTTTTTAAATGTATTACACTTAACCTCAACCTACAACCTAATTATTCTTAATATTAACAAATTAATAAAGTACTTTGATAAAAAGATAATTTTCCAGAACTATTATTGTGTCCATTACTTTAAAACGAAGCAAGATACTAAGCTCTAGTTTCCGCCTTTCTGTTTCTCTTTTAATAAGCATTGCAATGGTGTATTAAATGGCCCACCTTTATATATTAAATTGTTAACACCCGTTAACCACCTAAGCTCCTAAAACCATAGAGTATCAGACATGTCAATAATTGTGTCCTGTTTTGTTGTGTTAACTTATTTTCATTAACAAAAATAATGAAGGAATTATAGGGAATTTATGAACACTCTGTATATTTGTAAGCAGGAAAATCATTTTGAACGACAAACCTAAAATTTACATTACATAATATAATAAACCGCGACGTGTCACTTATTATCTTAGAAATAACATTAAATGATTTCATTGCAAAGTGAACAAATAAGATGAATGTTTCAAAACTAAAACTAAATAAACTAAAGTTTACAGACTACCACCGTCAGGATGAAGAAGGAATCTCGGGGGAAATCTGGTTTATCTCGATCACTGTCAATCAGTTTGTTACTAAAAATAAAATCTACTTTATTCTACAAGTGTCAGTTGTCGATTACATTTCTATTTAAGTTAACTAGCAGAATTACTCATCGCGTTATTGCTATTATAGCAAAATATTACTTTTATATACACGATAAGACAATAATAATTTAACTATATTACTTTTATATACACGATAAAACAATAATAATTTAACTTTGACAAACATGTTAAGGCTTAGCCGTGTTTTTTTCTAATTGTTATAAAACTGTACGCAAATTTCAAAATTATACGTTTAATAGTTTCCGAAGAAAAAATTAATACGTGAAAAAACAAAATGGCAGCTGTGTAACTGGGCACGTTAGGACGATTTCAGTATGCTTTCGTATACTGTATACAGTATTTTAGTTTTGCTTTTGGCCCAGAAACAATGCCTTAAATTATTGGAAAAGAATTCTGAAACACCCTGTATAAGTATTTATAAAAACAAATATTATGCACTATATATATATATATAATAGCTGACCCGGCAATGCTTCGCTATTGCATAATTATTTTGTTGAAATAAATTATGGAATTTTGTGTCATAAGGATATGAATCGTAGGTTCTAAACCATGTCATTTATACCACTATGTAGCTGTACACCATTTACATGTTATCATATTACCTAGTTAAACTGTTTTGTCTTTGTGATAATCGGTGTTACAGTTGTAGTGAAACCCTGACATTGATTTTTCAGACCATGGAAGTACCTTCATGTGACATCTTTTAGAACTGTATTTTTGAACGGCAGCCATTTTGACCTGGAGATTTTGTTGACTGTACTTTTTGGAAGCCTCACGATGCACGGCAGATTTTGTTTTTATTGTATCTTTTGACAGCCTCGCGACTTACGGCAGGATTTTTTGCATCGTATCTTTCCACAGACTCCCTATGTGCTTCAGCATGATTAGTATTAGAAAAACGTTTTCGCCGTTTTTCCCACGTTTCTGAGTGGTTTGAACAATGGAACAATGATTTGAATCTACAGTATCAGATGACAAACTCGGTTCTGTCGACGGAAGCTGAGAGTTTTGTAGATCATTGTCTGAAAGCTGCCCAATTTCCCTAATATTATCCTCCGCAATATAAGAGGAAATGGGATTATCAGGAATAGAAGGGTTTAGAGGAATGAGAACATCAAAATGATAAGCCCAACTGATGCACATGATGCCTTGTGGTCAGTGAGTAGGAAAGTGAAAGTGAGGGAGGGGCAAGGTACAGTTATTTGTGCCAGGTTTCTTGTTACAAGGCTATATATAAGTTTTAATAAATCGTGATCAGTCTGTAGGCAACAAAATAAAAAATCCAATATACCAATATTTTAAACCCTTCAACAAAAATTTGTAAGACTTATAACCGTACAATATTTTGTTTAATTGGAATATCTGTCTCATAAATAGTATATATTGTTTGAGATTTAACCATGTTTAGACAAATCGTTCATTAGATATGATGCTAAATACATAGATCGGGGCAGCAAAATGTATAGATAGATGCCTCGATCCGGATTTGCATGGATCGATAGAGAAATCAAAGTTAAATGTATATTAACCAAAAAAATATAAATATCAATAAATATATTATACTATGTATTTTTATGGGGATTCCTAGTAAATTTGACACCCAAACCCCCTAAAATTTCGAATTATTTAAAACCCTTTCTTAGCGAGCACCTACGGCCCCAGCTGAAGCTACATACCAAATTGCATTCCAATCCGTTCAGTAGTTTTAGAGAAATCGTGATTTAGTAACTTTGACCCCCTCCCCCCAAAACCCCTAAAATTTCGAATTTTATGAAAACCTTTCGTAGTGAGCACCTAGAGGAAGCTACATATCAAATTTCGTTCCAATCCGTTCAGTAGTTTTTGAGATTTCGTGATGAGTCAGTGAGTGAGTGAGTGGTATTTGGCTTTTATATATAGATAAAAGCAGCACATAAAGGAATATATGTTTTATGTAATATATTTTCAGATACATATGTAGTTCTTAAAATTAATATTTTTTTGGTGTCGTTGGATACTATTTTCAACACCTCGAATCAAATGGAACCAATGTGAGAGCTAAATCCAACAGAAATAAAATTACTATACGATGAAAACTTTCTGATAATCTCAAAATTCCCTATTTATCCAGGATCACTGAATCTTTATTGCTATTTAGGAACCATACTAACCATATCCAAGGGCATTAATACTTGTATTCAATGTACACAATGTACAGGGTGGTTCAGGAAAAAGTGGAGAAACTTTCACGACGGGTTCTACCAGTGAAAATAAAGAAGAACATTTATATAGACATTGATTTGGAAATTTTCCGTTTTCCAGTTATCCACCATTTTGTTTTTACAAAATATTTAGTATCTTTGGACGAAGGAAATAATGTATTGAACGCTATTTTGATTACATATTTATTATGACTTCTTTTACCCATTCACAATAAACCAAAACCTTTTTCATATTTTTTTCAAAATGGCAACGGTTTAAAATTTTTAATTTAAAATATCTTGAAAATCACTAACTTTATACAAAAACATTAGATTAATCCTACATCTGTATTAAAAATAAATTACACAATATGCGGAGATAGTAACGCGATTTGCTGACCAATCAAGCAGGGTCTCCCCTTGTTATACAAACTGTTGCTGCTATTTTATGAAGCTATGCTTTTATACTAGGATCACAATTTTATCTTTTTCTTTATCTCTCGTAAGTCCCCATGTTGTATGAATGTTGTTAACTATTTACAACATGTCATGTAAGGACCGTCTGCAGTGTGAACACATCAAAGAACACTTAGCATACAAACGGTCTGTGTATCCACAAATAATGTGATTTTAATGTTGCCTTATTGTCGCCAGGAAGAGATATCCTCCAGGAGTATATAGACGTAATACTCGTTTAGTGGTTCCTTTTTTGTGAAGTATGCTTGCAGGAGGAAGGGCGTTAATCTGCAACTATAAATTGTTAAACTCTTGATAACTTGTGTAAAAAAGTTCATACACTTGTGAAAATTTATAATTCCGAAATCGTTTGAAAGATAAAAGTTGTTAATTGTTGCAATATTACCTAATATTTTATGTAAACCATTCAACTTAATCGAACAATCCCCACATGTGACCGAAATAAGGTCCTGTAAGGGATAGTAAAGTAATAGATTTATAGTCTGTTGTTAAAACCGACAGGCTCTACAGGAAGGCTTATTTTATGAGATCGTAAACGTTCAAATAAAAGTGTAAATATTGAATACAATGTTGAAATGTATATTTCCTTTTTCACTTTTACAGGCAACTATAATATATAAAATCCACAAAAAAACATTTACTTACCAAATAGTTTGATCAAGCAGCTGAACGGCTGACGCGAGTTGAGCGAATTTCCAAAATTAAGATAAATATTTAGGATTTCAACCAACTATTTGGGAAACTTGTCTACTCACGAAGGTGCTTGAATAGGTGTCCGCGTGTACGAAATATATTAGTATAATTTGTTGCACCTTAGCCTCCAGCCTCTGGCTCAAGCGTTGCTTCGTTCCGCTCGCAACGGAAATCTCATATTTATAGTATTTTTCTGTCCCGCCGCCTATTTTTCTAAAGCTGTCGGCCTATGATCCCCTACGTGGATTTCAAACGGGTACTTTTAAGGTATTGTACGTTTTTATCGATTTTTGACAAACTAGATTGGCTATAAGGTAGTGAAAAAAAAATTACAGAATGATATAATGTATTAATATTTTTAATTAATAACCCCCCAAAAAGTTTTCTGCATATTACAAAACATTACAAAATTATTTTATTTCCTGTCAAAAAAATGTTCTTCTGGTTGCAACGGATTCATTCGAGTGACTTTAAAAACCAACGTGTGGACAAAATTTGGACTAAATGTATATATAGTGACACCACTAAACTATTTCTGGGCATCATGATATGTGCTCATTTACCACTCCTGACGTCAGTTCTCACCATACGAGTCACACATTAGCTCATCTTTCCTACTGAAATCCGCTAATAAAACTTTAGAAAAATAAATAATAATAAATTGTTTCAGACAAATTTAGTTGTTTGTGTTTAACTCCGATATGAATTTAAGAGCTGCGAAATTGGAAATTCAGAGTTGTGTTAGTTAAATTATCTTCTTAAATCTTAAATTCTCTTCAAGTTTATTGCAATAGTTTTATTGTACTTATTATGTGCTTGCACAATGCAAACAATGCCGGCTTTAATTTTCTATGTTTGTATTATAATTTATGTGCGTATTTACATAAAGAGATTTTGCACCGTATTTTCGCCACTTATATTACATGTAAATATATTTATAGGATTCCACGAACCTCTGAATATCTGTTTCCAAGTTTGACACAAGTCACCCTACTTATTATACACACAACTGACAAGTATATTTGAATAATATGTCTTATATAATAACACAAAATAAGACTGTATACTATTGACAAATAAGTTAGGTATTGGTATGACGTGTGCAGCGAGCTGGTTACTAGAGGACTTTAATCTACACTTCCTTATGGTTGACATTCTACAATAGATTATGGTAGATTGTAAATCATTTGATCACGCAGGTCAACCGCTGACGTGAGTTGAGCAAACTTACAAAATGAAGTTTATGTGTTTTAGGGTGTTAATTCAATATTTTGGAAATTGGTCTTTTCACGAATAGATGCCTGCGAGTACGAAATATATTAGTAGAATTTGTTTCCACAAAGGTCTCCAGCTCTCGAATCACGCTCTCCTTCGTCCGCTCGCAGTTTAACTTTGACTATGCCGACTCGGATTATAAAGTGCCTCGCTTCACATATGACTAGAAGCTGCCCCAAAGGTAAAATCCCCTACGTGATGTTACCATAAAAGATATGCTACTAACAACCTAGAAATTTCAACCTTTTAGTCCTATGAGAAAAGTGTACCCTCACTTGCTTAATTTACCATTGGCGGTATACTCCTTTCCCGTTGCCCTAACGTCGTCCTTTAGTGATATTTGACTATATTTTTAAACTTTTTGTTAACAATGGAATTAATATTTGTTTCCTATCATAAACCATCCTCTCTTGTAAAGCCAACTTCTTTGTTTTTTAGGTATTGTATAAATTAATTTCCTATGTATATGCAAAGAAAGTGATTTTCATTGAAAGTCGAAACTATTAATTGAAAAACGAAAAGGAAATCTGGTAATTATGAAAGTAATTAAAGATTTTTTTCTAGAAAACACTTGTAATCGAGTTAGAAAAGTTCATAACAGTTTTGTTATATAAGAAAACTATACAGATTAGTTTGGATTGCATAAACTTTGGCAATATAGGAAAAGGCTACTACATAAATTCACAGGTATCACCCCTTCTCTATTGGTAAGATAGATGTGTGGGTAATCAGCCACTAAGTGTGTTTCCAATTATTATTTATTTTCATTTAATATCATTTATAAGGGTTTTGAAACAATATATAAGGGTTTTTATTAATTTATAGCAATTTATTAATTCAATCATTTAGTTTTCCTGATAACTATAACCATGCTGCCACTTTACGAGTGTCTGAGATGACTGTTATATTATCGGCAAAATTTATTTAATTGATGCAGACATATTGAACTAATATTAACTAAATTGCAAGTTAAAAAACATGGAACAAGAGAGGTATTCGAACCCAGGGCCTTTAATGTTCTGTGGTAAAGCTCTGTCAACTGAGCCATCCTGATCGAAGCAAGTTTTACAAATTTTGCAAGTTTAGATAACATTAACACTTGAGATGACATAGACCAAGAGCAGTTGCTGGTGTGATTAGGATGGCTCAGTTGACAAAGCTTTACAACGGAATGGTAAATGTGCTGGGTTCGAATCCCGGTCTTGATCCAAGTTTTACCGCTTGTAATTTAGATAAATTAACCATTACTGGGGAAGATTATTAAAAAATATAAATAATTCTAACAGCTGACTTGAGTTGAGCGAATTTACAAAATTAGTACATTTGATTTTAGAGTTCTAACTATTTGGTAAATTGATCTAATATCGAAGGAACTGAATTGCTGCCTATATATATATCTAATGTGACATCTGGCGTTACATTAGAGCCGGTTGCACAGCATTTTGTTACATTAGGGCCTTGTACGTAATCATATATATATATATATTAGTAGAATTTGTTTGCATCCAAGCCTCCAGTTTTGCGAGTTTCAGGTTATGGACTGCTTCCTTTCGCTAAGAGCGTACAAATTCGGCCGTCACCCTCGGATCAACAGCTGTTCATGTGGATTTGATCCGGGTAATTTTTTGGTGTTTTGATCGATTTTGGGGGAAGCAAGCAAGCTATAGGTCGTGTAAAAAATACAAACTGTGTAGAATAATATCCTACATAAATGTATTTAGATAAACCCCTAAAAAGGTTTAATTCTAGCATGAAAAATATAAAAACAAAGTAACTTCCTGTCAAAAAACTTGATTCCAGTTGTTGGATTTTGTTGGCTAAAGAACTCGTCCGAGCGACTTACACAACGAACGAATGTACCAAAGTTGAAACAAATCGAACTTAAAATGCCGATAGACTACGAACACTAATAATATTATAAAGGTATATATAATTTTGTGGTAAAACGTGCTCCGGGGACCATTATCGGTGCTCATTTACCACTCCCAAAATTATTTCCCACCATAAGAGTCACTGCAATAGCTCATCTTTCCTATAGAAATTAACTAATAACTAATATTAGAATGTCAATTAGAACACTTTTCAAGGCCATTTTTTGTGAGAGGGGTAATGATAACATGAACTTGTTTCTTTAATTTCATTTATAAACAGGAAGCACTACAATTTTAATAAATCTTGCACATTATACTAAACATGTTATGGGTTTTACCACAGCTGAGTTTTCATTTGATTTGTTGAATAGTGGATAGTTTTGTTAGTGCAATGAATTAATGAATTATTTTGAATTATTATTATCAATGAATTATTTTGTATTTTAAAACTAACCCTATAGTAGTTTTAAAGGCTATTCTAGTTATATGCATGAAGTATAAATTAAATTCCATGAATGAAATGTACATTTTTTACTGATTGAAAATATCATTTAATGATTATTGGAAAACTACCAACTTCGGAATTAAATAAAGGGTAAATGGGGACACGAGACAACATTCAACTCTTATTGCATTTCCCTTCTATTAATGTGTTGTCTGCGTGGTTTAGTTTATCTTAAATTCACTAATAACAGACATTTACAGATTTTTCGTATTGGTATGTGTACGTAGTATTTAAATAACGGTATTTATTATTAACACCCAAGCAATTAAAAATTACTTTCGTAAATTATTTTTCTCTACGTAGATTTTAGTTTTACATTAATTAGGTTTTAAGGAAAATGAAAAGGTTATCTGTTAGATATTGATGTTGTTTTTGTTATACAGAGTGGGTGAAAAGTTTGGTAACGGTTTAATATTTCGTATATAATTAAAATTTTAAGGTAGATGTGATTGAGGAACCTACTCTATGTAAATATAGTATTTTATTAAGATGTCAAAAATGTTTACTGCCATTTTGAAAGTAACTTTTTTTAAATAAGAAAGTGGTTATGTTATACATCATTTCAATGAAGAATTTTAAGAAAAAAACAATAGTGGAAACCGCACATCCATATCTTAAACCCTTCTGGTGATATTTGCGTTTATTTACATTGAATCGTATCATTTATGAAAAAATAAAATTAATAATGTAGGGGAAAGTGGGGTAAGACGGTAGATAACACTTGGCGGCTTACTGAAGTTACAATATTCATCATGTATAATCCAACTTTACTATAAATACCCATCTATATGGATGCAATAATATTTTCCTTAAAACTGTAAATCTACAATAATAAATTTGTTATTATTAATTTTATAACGATTGCATTAAACTTCTTGCCTTTAAAATTGTAATGTTGAATCAAATTAAACATTATCAAACACTCAAACCATAATGTATTAAATTTAATGTACATCAGTTTTAACAATAATGAACTATAATAGGCCTAATAATAAATTAAAATAAAGTAGGCCTACTTTAAAAATGTACTTACTTGTTTATTTATTGTAATCCTCTGTTATATTTATTAAACCAAGTAACTTTCCAAGTTACGTTTAATTCGGGTTGCTATAAATGCACAAACAACTGTTTCTATTCACAATTTGCTTTAAACATGTTCATCACGATGGACAAGAATTTCTAAGTTGCTCTAACAAACAATCGAGTTACAAAAGTAAAACACTTGTTAGGAGGGTAGTGTGGCTCACGTTTATATACAGTAAACAACTTTGCAACTTTCCTGTAACAATCAATCGAGTTTGACACCTGATTGTAACCAACTTACAAGTTCTAAACTTCGTTTTGCAGCTTCCAGCTTTGAAACAACTTTTATGCGAAGTACGATAAAACTTCAACGAGATAATTGTTGTTACATAGAAACTATTTGGTTGGTAAAAATGTTTGCATGTTCCTTTCTAAACAATATATGCTCTTTTCCATAATAGTTTTCCTACCTTGTAATACAAACTACAAGTTTTTAATCAGATGTTGTTTACAGGTCGTTTCCATTGTAATTGTAGAGTAATTTCGGTATTTTCAGGAGGTTGAGGAACAGTATAAACACCCTTTGAGTCTAAAAACTCAGGCACACTCCTTCTAACATGGAGCTACTACGGAGTTTCTACTCACTTTTAGGCTCTAATTTTAATGAGAGGGTCACAAACACATATCACACGTTATATTCCATTCTACATAAACATTTGTTTTATTTGATGGTAGTAAATACATTTGAAAATGACTTCAAATACATTGGAATTGAAAATGACTGAATAAAATAGTCGAAACGGCAGTCATTTAAAAACGTCGAAAAACCAGGATTGTTTGACAGATTGTAAAGTTATATATAAATACATTTGATCCTACCCTGTGTAAAAACTGCAACTAAACTTAGTCTAAATAATTTATTTTACACAACGGGAAAAACTGAGTACAAATGTCTACTCCTCAAATAGGAATTATTTTATAAATGTATGCATAACTCTCCCAATAGATCAACCAATAGAAAGTAATTCTAACCGGTGAGCGGTGGGCGGCGGGCGGCAGTAGCAGGTGCAAGCGGCGCACGAAAATTATCTAACTGGTGGAATTTTCTTGTTAAACACGGTTGGGTGGCTACGATACAAACGGCGGATGTGCGTTGGCTAACGCTCGCCGCTCAGGATCAAATCAGTTAGATAATTTTTCGACTGCCGCCCGACGCTCATGAGTTTCTTTACTTTCAACAAACATATGACATTGGTTAAAAAGGCAAAATTAAGTATTTTTGATACGTATACGTTCATGGCATACTAACGACCACTTATATACAAAATTTCAAAAACATCCGACGGTAAACAAAAAGATGCTAATTTTTGTGAGTATGCTTTCAGAATTTTGTATACGGTTCAAGGGTTTATTTATTCTTTTAAACACCATGAATTATGGATTAAACAACACCAATGGATTAAAACTATCTGTTATGGGACTACTTACCATTGTTATTTTCACAGGAAGCATATATTTTAAAATTACCCCCTCCTCGGGTTATACCTGAATTTATGTTAAAGTCCCAGTTTCAAGAAAATCCGACGATAAAGAAAAAAAGATGCTAATTTTTGTGAGTATACTTTCGGAATTTTGTATTAGGTTCAAGGGTTTATTTATTCTTTAAACACCATGAATTATGGATTAATTAACACCAATGGATTAAAACTTTCTGTTATGGGACTACTTACCATTGTTATTTTCACAGAAAGCATATATTTTAAAATTACTAACTCCCTGGGTTATACCTGAATTTATGTTAAAGTCCAAATTTCAAGAAAATCTGACGGTAAACAAAAAAGATGCTAATTTTTGCGAGTATATTTTCGGAATTTTGTATTCCGTTCAAGGATTTATTTATTCTTTAAACACAATGAATTATTTAATAAACAACACCAATTGATTAAAACTTTCTATTATGGGACTACTTGCCATTGTTATTTCTACAGGAAGCATATATTTTAAAATTACTCCCTCCCCGGGTTATACCTGAATTTATGTTAAAGTCCAAATTTCAAGAAAATCCGACGGTAAACAAAAAAGATTCTAAATTGTGCGGCTATAATTTTGGAATTTGGCATTCTGTTATTTATTTTTTAAACCTCATAAAGGATTTAAAATTTCTGTTGTGGGACTGTTTAACATTGTTATTTTCAAAGGAAGTATATATTTTTAAAATACTCTCTACCAGGGTTACACCTGAATTTCTGGACAAAAAGTAAATATCACTTAAGTCTACGGTTAAAGATATAGTAGTCCTATATTGTGATTTTCCTATCTCTCACTAAGTATTTGCGTCAGCACTAGTTCCTCGAGTGACGTCATCTCGTTGACTGTGGGAATGTTGCCGCTTGTATCGTAACCACGTCCGCCACTCAGGCAATTTGCTAGTAACGCTCACCGCCCACCGCCCGCCGCTCACCGTTCGTATCGTAGTAGCCGAGGCTTTACTCTCATAGACTATGCCAGAGATGAAATTAAAAAGCAGGCAGGGAAGCACAGACAACGCACAATGCACCATGAACGTCCTGAGGTAACTGAAAAGAACCAAGCCTTCAGATTTGATGGACAATATTGGTAGGGAAAACCATTGGGTTATATCTCTTACAGTGTTAATTATTTAAGAGGAATAAATTACTAGATGGATAGTCATAAAATTTCTATAAAGTCATTTTTAGTTACAGATAAGCAGCCATTGTTATCAAACAGATGCTGTCTTCCACCAAGACTACGGTCTTGCCAATTTGCTAGATGGATTTATTACTCAGTTGTAATATAAATAAATAAAAACAATAAAAACCTTACTCTGTCCTAATGGTTCCTACAATCGGACAGCTCTACTGCCCTGCACTGATGTCCATCTAGGCTGGCACACCTCTCGGGAAAACATATCTGGTTACCTTGCGCCTCCACCGGCTCCTGCACCATGAAACCCCCGGTCTCCCAATACTCTTCTCACCCAGTAACTTTTCCCAATATACCTCCTTTCTCAGGTTTTCTCCCTATTT
The DNA here is from genome assembly GCA_018207615.1 of Philaenus spumarius. NCBI lineage: Eukaryota > Metazoa > Arthropoda > Insecta > Hemiptera > Aphrophoridae > Philaenus > Philaenus spumarius. Next base: position 22,930 of record JAGFPH010000909.1, on the reverse strand, counting down.
AAAATCATCTGTCCGCCTCTCAGTTTTCCGCGTCTTGTCTGTGTGGCTAAGTTATAAACGGCTCTCAACGTTCTACAAGCAAGTTCTACTTACACAACTACAACTAACTACCCTACATAATTGTGCTTAAAAAATGCTGTCGTCAAGTTGTTGGCAACTCATTCCAGTCCGTAACGCAGCCGTGTGTTGACGTGTTAAGCCTCGTTCTCACGACGCGTGACTTGCCAAGTCACAGACGTCCTTGGATCTGCCACAGATCGACGAGAAGTCTCTGGAATTGCGAGCCAACAGTTCTCACGGCGCGGGGTGGCTCGGTGGGACTCGGGGCGGCACGTCGTACCTCAAGCCCGTTCGGACGTACGCGAGCACCGTGGTCTCTGGGTCGGTGTCTAGTTGTTGTTTAAGCAAAGAACTGTTGTGACTTCTCGAGTTTGATGTTAAACCAGTTGATGTAGGTTTTGTGAAGTGTAGAAATATGTGGAATGATGATAACGAATTAATAGCTTGCGCTGCAGCGTACTATGTAGTCTGCACTGGAGAATATTTGAAAAGACGAATGAGACGGAAAAAGCGTTGGTGGGTGGATTCCTATAATAAAAGCCGAAAAAGGTAAGTACATAAAAAACTATTGATAAAAGTATGCGGCGGCACGGGGATTCAAACCCACGATATCGCTACCTTGGATTTCAAGTCCACCGCGCTACCGTCTGCGCCACCAACTCACTAAATATATATATATATATGTATTGTTTTATGGACATACACATACAAGGAAAAAGTAATAAAACTCTTTCTTTTGTCGTGCTGAACCACCAAAAACGACAATAATTTTCGTTCTTACAAATAATATGTTTCTTACAGGTACAATGCTACTGACATGCTGGTTGACTTAAAAAAAGAACCATCCGGAAGATTCCAGAACTTTTGTCGGATGGATGCTACTGATTTTGAAAGTTTACTTAGTAGAATTGCACATACATTAATCAAAAAAGATACAAACATGCGGAAAAGTATACCTGCTCAAGAGAGATTGGCTGTAGCTTTAAGATTTTTTGCCAGTGGAGACAGCTATGGTAGTTTATCATTCTTATTTAAGATTTCAAAACAAACCGTATCAAAATGCGTTGACGAAGTGTGCAAGGCTTTAATAGAAGAACTAAAAGAAGAAATACAGGTAATTTTTTTTATAATCTTTAATTAAACAAACAAGAAACATGTTGACCATATTACAATCTTACTGTTAATGGAGAAAAAGCACAGATGATTGTTATTATTATACTAATAAAAATAAATGTACCTCTCGTGCTGTACTTTAAAGGTTACCAGAACAGCCAAATTTTAAACTGTCTATTATAAACAGTATTATAAACAGGTTTTAAATTAATGTTCAGGAGATTATTTTATACTTGGATAAGATTGATAAGCTTAACTAATGAAAATCCTGTGAACTACGATTTGGGAAATTTGAAAATAGCCCTGCTATTGTTTGGGGAGTATCGTCCTGTAGCTCTGTTGTAGTTTGGGGAGTAACATCCTGTAGTTGGTTTACTTCACAAACGCCCATGGATGCAGTACCACTTGTATAGGAAGCAGACGGAGCAGGGGAGACGGAGCTACTGCCAGGGCTGTGGTGTTGATACTGATTCATATAACTTATTTGCGGACTAAAGTTAGAAAAGTTTTTTGTTGGTGGAATAAAAGTATTATTTTGCAGCAGGGAGTTAGAATTGATGGGTTTCCTGTAGTTGAACATCAAGTTGTTTATGTCATGCATTGCATTTGCCCGGGTGTCTTCGTCTAGAGCTCGCAACTTCACACATAACAGATCACAAAATAATTCACTTTCGTCCTTTGTTGATTTTGGTTTATTTGCGACCTGTTTCAAGAAGCCATAAGCGTCATCCATTCGTTTCTGAACTTGTGCTACCTCTATCGATTTTCTTTTTTTAGCGAGTGGTGGTCCACCATTCTTTAAATTAGGAAGTCTTATACTTTCAGTATTTATAGTGTTGGCAGCTGCTGTTGGGTTCGATGAATTAGCTTGATCAATTGCATTATTTTCTGTTTCCCCTGTATTGTCGAATTCAGTGTCTTCATCCTCCATATCTTGTGGATGATCTTGTGTATTATCCGGAATCTAAAACAAAATAAATGGTACCAATGTAATGGGAGACTTGTTGTACATTGTGTTATTGTATTGTTATTTATTGTGTGTTATTTTATTTTATTGTTATTATATTGTGTTGTTTAATGTGTTATAATCTTACTAATATTATAAATGTGAAAGTTTGGAGTGCGAGTGCAGATTTACGTGTAGTAACTGAGGGTTTACCTACTTCAAAATGTCACGCAGGGCGAAGCCTGCGCTGGTCAGCTAGTAAGAAATAATTGTGTGAGCTTTAAAAATGAAATTATATTTGTTCCACAAATATTACCATGAAATTATTTTATCTTTTTCAGTTGCCTAAGGAGGAGCATCAGTGGCTAGAAATCGCTCGACAGTTCGAACTGCAATGGAACTTTCCTAACTGCTTGGGGGCGATAGACGGAAAACATGTCGTTATACAAAGCCCACCTAATACAGGATCTGAGTTTTTTAACTACAAATCTCATTTTAGTGTTGTGTTATTGGGGTTAGTAGATGCAGACTACTGTTTTACGTATGTAGACATTGGATGTCAAGGTCGAATAAGTGATGGTGGAGTTTACTACAATTCATCCTTATACAGTAAATTACAAAATGGGGAGCTTAATCTTCCATCCGATAGGAAACTACCATCATCAGATAAAGTTTTGCCTTGTGTGTTCTTAGGCGATTCAGCATTTGCCTTAAGTCGTAACATGATGAAGCCATATCCTGGGACCTTAGAGAAAGGAAGTGCAGGCAGAGTTTTCAACTACCGTCATTGTCGTGCTCGACGTGTTGTTGAAAACGTGTTCGGAATTATGTGTTCGGTTTTCAGAGTATTTAGGAAGCCCATGACTTTAGAACCCGACAAAGTAACCAATGTTACTTTAACTTGCGCACTGTTACATAATTTCCTTAGGAAGAATAGTGCTTCAAGATCACGGTATACTCCCCCTGGTACGTTTGATGTTGAAGTAGACGGTACATTTGCCGGAGGATCTTGGAGAAATGACCAAGATGGAATGACATCTTTCTTGCCATTACAAGGGGCTCCTAGAAAACCAGGGGCAGTAGCCAAGGCTATTCGCGCGTGCTTTGCTAAGTACTTCACAACAAGTGGGAGGTTAGCTTGGCAAGACAAATACTGCTAGACTCAAGACTGGATGTCAAGCATACACACTAGCGGTATTGATCCTGGTGACACGGAGTGTAAAAGAAGTGAATATTCATGTGAACAATTTGTTACATATATGTTTTGGTCAATGATATAATTGAATAGTTCAATCTATTACAAGTTGTATCGGCAACTCCGTTGTATTGTAAAAGTATTGTAAATTTTCAAAATTTTGAGCTGCCACATATGTTCCCCATTTTTGGAGGACATTTCCAAATTTTTAACATAAAAAACTAATCTTATTTCAATATATGCATTTTTCTCTATAAAAAAACTTTGTTAATCCTTTTTCCAAACCATTATTTTTTTACATCTAAGAAAAAGAACATGTTATATATCCGTTATCCTTATTATTAAAAGAATATTGCAATTTCCATACCTAATAATATATTTACAATTACAACATACATTTTAATTAAACTTGAAAAAATACCTTGTTTTTAATAAATTCAATTTCATCATTTGAAGTTTTTTTAAATAACAAAAAAAAGAGTACTTATTATGGTACCGATGGTACCGGTACCGAGAACCGAGAACCGATTTGGGCCAGGTACCGGTACCGGTACCGACTTTGAAAAATTAGTACCGACCCATCCCTAAATTAAACAAACATAAATTAACACTTACCTCGGTCTCAGTTGCTTTGGTTGTTCTGGGTACGTAAATTACATTCAAGAAAGAGGCCATTTTTTCATACGCGAACCATTCTGGCTTGTAAACTTGAAATGTCGCACTTCCAGTCTTGCTAGTCTTTTTCACCTTTGCAGAGAGTTTCCTATAGGTCGCCATTAGGTTTTCTTTTTTCTTTTTCAGTTCCTTTAATGAGC
>JAGFPH010000909.1:0-18401 GCA_018207615.1 Philaenus spumarius | reverse complement strand
CTAACCTTACAATCCATCTCTTACACTTATAAACTGCTGACTTTATAATAAACATTTGTTAAGCAATAGGCTACAATTTAAAAGTTCTTAAAATATTAACCACTTACCAGAACTTGTTGTTCTCAATTTGAATACACCTGTTGACGCTGAACATTTTAAACGAAAAAGTAACTGGGTTTAGCTTCCGCGACGTCTAGTTTTCTGAAATTACATTATTTTTTAAAATCAAATGTTAGACTTACCGTCTTCAATATTCCATTTGTTCGTCGTTTAGAACGACGGCCGTTATTCAACCATTTTCAAGTCCATTCAGTTTCCCTTCGTCAATTTTGAACACTTCAATAAATACACATAAAAACACTTAACACAAAACATTTACACGCACACACGAGTTAAAATTGTTCCTGAACTACATCATCACTGAACCGTACCGCGCGGTGTCTTAAGGCTAAACACCCCGGCAGTAGTTCCAAATACTGCCGCCACGTAGCGCTTCAAAATTATGACAATTCATTTTACTGATTACTCGCTTACCGTTTGAGTAAAAATTGGTTTGAAAACTGATTTGTACTTCTAATATGTATCTTTAAGTCGCTATGCTAACGATTTTTTTTATTTTTTATTTAATAAAAAAAATTATTTTGTAACTGCTAAAAGGAATTTAAAAAAAAAAACTGGTAGTCATTTTGAAGATTTGATGGAGAAATGAATTAATAATTTTTCAGACTAAAGATCGAACTAGTGGTTCCGTCGGAATCGATATTGCAAGGTTTATCTCTAGTATTTTTTCGTGCGTATTCCCCCCCCCCCAACCCGCGCGCCATCAAACAAATTCATCACGCCACGCGCTCGCTCAGTGACGACTCGCACCGGGAAATGCTTCTGTTTCCCATATATTGTTGAAGAGCATTACATGTATTGTTTTTCCTGCTCGTCCCACTTGGTTGTTATAAAATATTAATTCAGCATACGTAACCACAATATTGGTATGTTTTGCATACTTTTACTAAGATATGTTTCTTGTATATACAGGATGTTTCGTAATGTCTATGTAATATTTTAGGATATGATTCAGCACATTAGAATTAGAAAACACATCAATTGGACATGTGTCCGGAAACGCTTCGTTTTCTCCCAGGGCTCTATAACAAGGGCTATACCATTTTGATCATTTACCGTGACCCAGTATCGATCGCACTATGACGTCGCCATGCTGATACACGCTAGCTGGTAATATTTGAGTAGTGCGTGCGCAATCGTTAACTCGCTGTTTTAACTCGATGGAAAGGCTTCAGTAAAATAAAATTTTGATATTCTTAATCTACTTAAAGTACGGATTCTAACAGTATAAAAAACTTTTATTTTAACAGGTATTTCGAATTTTAATAATTGAAAATATTTGAGAATTATCACAGACTGACATGAAAAAGTTACTAAGCGAGGAAATTTTTTATTTTTGGATTATAAACAAACTTCCAGCGAGAAAGTTGTAGCCAATGAATTGATATAAACTATTCAATTCACCGATTTGTGATAAAATGATTACATCATTATGAAATCGTTTTTTAAATGAGCGCGAGGAGGTGCCGCGCCGCGACTCCCGAAGTACAGTTGTTTGATACGGGAATAACGTTTATGTACATATTGTTATTTAAGGTAATATAGTAAATCACTTGTCCCCAGGTAATCATGCCAACTAGAAAAAAAGGAAGCATTTTATTTTAACATAAACTAATTATAATTTATAATTAAAATTTGATATTATTGAAGTGGACACAAAAAGTTAAGTTGGAGGTTAACGTTTAAAAAATAATATATTATTACGTACATTCAAAGAAATAAAATTAGAGATCAATGATGGAAAAAGAAAATCGTAATTACGTAAAAAAATTAGCTTCATATTTAATTAAAAGAATTGCTTTATAACAAAGAAATATGCTGTCTTTTAAATAATTTGTTCATTGTTGTCTAATTTGCGGAGTACTTAAATGTTTCTTCAATAATATCAAATATTAATTATAAATCATAATTAGTTTATGTTAAAATAAAATGCTTACTTTTTTTTCCTGGGGACAAGTGATTTACTTAAAATAACAATATGTACATAAACGTCATAAAAATACCATAAAAGTAAGTCAAGTTGTTCGATGCCAAGTGGTGCAAACTCGCGAGGCCTCTAGGCGCAAACAAATTCTACTAATATATTGCGTACACACAGTCAGCTGTTCAACGCCTTCGTGAGTAGACCTATTCCCCAAATTGTTGGTTGAAACCCTAAAACATAGGCATATAAACTGAATTTTGGAAATTTGCTCAACTCACGTCAGCGGTCCAGCTGCGTGGTCGAACTATTTATTACATGAAAACGGTTTTGACTATTATTGAGCAATATAATTAATTGTGTTAGCCAATGGCCATAGGAAAGAAGAGCTATTACAGTGACCGACCTAAGATCGAGAATGGTAAATGAGCACAGATCATGGTCCCCAGAAAATGTTTTCAGGTGTCATTAACAATTAAATTTGATGTAGTTTTGTTAGCTAACTTGACACTAACTTGGATCAAATATTGCATCTAGCATATTCGATATTTTCACACTCGATTTTAAAATGTTTCCAACATTTTGAAGACATTGCCAAACTAACACTAAAGTGAACTAAGAAAAAATCTATTATTCACTTAATCAAACTTAACGAAACTATCAAATTCAAAAACAAAAGAACAATACATAAACCCACTTTCAACACACTGCAATTATAATTCATAACCTACAATACATAGTGATATAAACTGAGTATCTCTCGGTTTCGGAATCGAGTTTCGACTATCGAACTAAAACTAAATTATCGGTGGTATCCAGATTCGACTATCTCCATTACAGAAAAGAACAGAACATTTATTGGTTCTTCAGTAAATGTACAACATTGCAATAGACCTTTATATTTAAAATTGTTATGCACACTTACCTCCATAAGCCCCCCCCCCCCAAAAATCATAGAGGGTTAAATATGTCAAAAAATGTGTCCTGTTATGCAACACAAGATATATACGTACACAGTTTTGTTAACTTATATTCAATAACAAAAATAATAGTAGGTTAATGGGACTTACACTCTGTATAAGATTATTTACGTTAAAATACCAGTTACAACAAACAGCGGCTTGCAATGTTTTAATTTATAGGAGTTTGTTAATATTCTCAAAGATATTTTTTTAATTTTGTTGGTACACTCGAAGCACATAAGTGTTCGCACTCAAATGGCTGCAATTTACGTCCGATCCAAATTGTTTCAATTTTGGTATACACGTAGGTTTTCTACGCAGATCGGACGAAGGTGTTAGCCAAAAATACAACAACCTGAAGCAACGTTTTTTGACAGTAACTAAAATTTTTTTGAGATTTTCTTACTAGAATGAAACGTTTTACTAGACGATTATTCTTTAAATTTTGTTTTTTTACACGACCTTATAGCTCTTATGGTTTCTCCAAAATTGATTAAAATGTAAAATAGCATAAAAGTACCCGGTGTAAATCTACTTGGAGGCAGCTTCTGATCCGACGGCAGGGATACAAACTCGTGAAGGGAGTCTGTCCGCTGAGAGCGGAACGAAGCAGCGAGTGAGCCGGGACTGGATTCTTAGATGCAAAGTAATTCTACTAATGTATTTAGTACCTTCATGAGAAGACTAATTTCATAAATAGTCAGTTGAAACTCTAAACCATAATCATTAACGTAATTGTGGAAATTCACTCAACTGATGTCAGCGGTTCAGCTGCGTGATCGAATAATTGTTTATTTTGCAGTTGACGCAATGCAAACTTTGTACAATACTAAAACTAAGACAGTATCACATTCACAAAAATAAACATTCAATTTATAATACACTGATATACATATCAAAAACGTATAAGTTATAATATTACGATCAAATATTAAGTTGGCACATTCTGTAATAAATTTTAAAAAAATGTTTATCATCAATCAACTTCACCCATAAATTCGCCGTCTTTATTTATATAAAATAATTTCCTGTTTATATTTTCATTAAAAGTTGAAACTGTAATTTTTAAAATTGCAAATTAATGAGAGTTGTTAATTTGGAAAGTAATTAATGATGAAAGTTTTCAAGAAAATACTTTAAATTGAGTTGGCGAAGTTCACGACAGGCAGCAAGCATGTTACATAATGCAGCTGTAAATAGATGGTAATAGAAATATTTCCGTAAACTTGTATAGTGCAGAAATGGTTGAAAACTTGTTTACAGGTGTATAGACTATTTTGTAATTTTTTTTCAAAAACTGAACGCGTAGGATGACAACCGTTGTTTCCTTTTAATTGTGTACAATTACATATAGTTTAAAGAACGTTTACACCTATAAACAGTTTAAAATAAAATTTAAGCCTATACATAGTTTAAAAGAGAGTTTAGGCCTATAAATAGTTCAAAATAGTTTAATCCTGTAAATAGTTTAAAAGAAATGTTAAGCTTATAAATATTTAAAATAAAATGCAGGACTATTATGGCTTAAAATAAAATTTAAATAAAATTTAGTCCTATAAATTATTTACAAGACAGTTTAGGCATATTAATAGTTTAAAAGAAAGATCTGGTTTTTAATGGTTTAACAGAAAGTTTAATCCTATAAATAAATAGTCTAAAAGAAATTTTAGACTTATACATATTTGAAAAGAAGGATTAATCCTTTAATTAGTTTAAGTAAAAGAAAGTTCAGGACTATAGTTTAAAAGAAGGTTTAGGAAAATAAATAGTTTAAAACAAGTGTGGATCCATAAATAGTTTAAAACAAGTGTGGATCCATAAATAGTTTGAAAGAAAATTTAAGCCTGTGTAGAGGTTGATGGAAATTTCATTCGTTTAAATAGTTTAAAAGAAAGTTTATTACAATAAATTGTTAAAAAGCAAGTTTAGGCATATTAATAGTTTAAAAGAAACACCAGGCCTATAAATAGTTCGAAAAATAGTGGGCCTATAAATAGTTTAAAGAAATTTCACGCTTACAAATAGTTTAAAAGAAAGTTTAAGCAGGCATATAGTTCAAAGGAAATTTCAGGTGTTTAAATAGTTTGAAAGAAAGTTTAGGTCTTTAAATGAGTTAAAAGAAATTTAACGCCTATAAATAATTTAAAACAAAGTTTTAGCCTGTATATAGTTAGAAATAAATGTCAGGCTAATAAATAGTTTAAAAAAAGTGTAGGCCTATAAATAGTTTAAAAGATATTTTTGGATTATACATAGTTTAAATTAAAGTATAATACTGTACATAGTTCGAAAGAAATTTTGGCCTTTAAATAGTTTGAAAGAAAGTTTAAGTTTATAGAGATTTACAAATTCTATTCGAATATTATAAATGTTTTTCTTCTTTCAAAATTCATTGCACAGCTGATCGAAGATTTTCAGTGCTGGTATAACAACCAGCTGTATACGTTTTCGATACCGTAAACTCATCCTGTTACATTATAAACCGAATAACTTAATACTATTTTATTTTACTTTCTCTCTATACTAGTATAGAGAAATTATAGTGATTGCAAAAAAATCGATGTTGAGATTTTTGCGAAAATATCTGCTTTGGGACCCCTTGAGTCCAAAAAAGTGGCTGTCTGTATTGAAAAACAACCCACTTTTTGGAAAAAAACCCCAAAAAATCAGTTATTATTTTTGTATAAAAAAACAGCTCTAACGATTTTGATAAAATTTGGCTTATTTGTAGCCCTTAATATACCCTACCGTATGAAAAAATCGTATCTTTCTAAAAATTATCGTTTAGCTAACAATAATAATAATAACTGATTTTTGGGTTTTTTTGCCAAAAAGGGGATTGATTTTCAAATAATTTTTTTCATGTTGACATGTTCGTGGTCTAATTGACATGTTTGGTGCAAATTTGTTCGAAATCGATAGACTAGTTTTCTCTCTAGCTAATAATAATAATTTAGTTACTTTCCTACTTTAATGTAGCCCCTCTCCTACTTTAATACAATTATGAAGTCACAGTGAACCTGTTTAATAATTTAAATATGTTTGTGAGAAAGTATGTGCCAGTTTTTGGTACCGTTTATTTATTATCAAGTGGGTTGGCGACCAAAGCACGCGATTTTTTCACTAGTTATTAAGTACATTTAATATCCCGTTTTTTGTTTAGTGGAGACGAAGATGGACAGAGAGATAAGTGTACAATGTTTCGACAATTTTATAACGTTAATTATAAAGACTTATTTAATTACATCCAGACGGTTAAGACAAGCACTTGGCTCACTTTACCTGTGACATTTTACCGTACTTTATTGCTGCAATTAAGTTTTTATTAAATTTGTTTTGTTGTAAATGGGATATGTTACTTGATAGAACTGAGACAAGCGCATTATATAAAGAGTTACTTAAATACACTACAAAATAAATGTTAGTGAAGAAACTATTATCCATACAGGTGATTTTTTGAAAACTTATTATTTAAAAAAATGGATTGAAAGAGATATACACGATCTGATTTCGGTATAATCAAGGTGAACATTAAAAACAATATTTACAAAATCTCAAAACCCCCGTCCCACACTATGTAAAAAATGTTTAATGGACACATATGGTTTGTGATATTGCGATTTTTATTTTATTTGACACAAATTCGTTGTATTTAAAGGGATCCAATTTCATGTATCACAAGCCATATGGGTCCATTTAACATTTTTGAGTTGGGCGGTAGGAGGAGGAGGTGTTTTGGGATTTTATAAATAGATTTTTTAAAGTTCCTCTTGAAGGAGAATAATTGTCTCTAGATCAGATTTTGCATATCTCTTTCCGTCTTTTAGAAAGTAAATCGTTGTAAAAATTACTTACATAATAACATTTTCAATAGCAGCGAACGAATGCGTTAGATGATTTTTATTTTCTTAACCACAGAAATTCTTGGGTTTAAAGGGCTTCAATTTTGTTGTATCACAAGCGAAATGTGCCCATTATAAACACGTTTTGGGGTGCCTGCGTGTACGAAATATTTTGTTAGATTTTTTTACCTCACCCTTCAGCCCCTGCTCTCGCAATGATTCGTTCCACTCGCAGCTTTTCCCGTCACGGCTGGCGGCCTCGGATCATCGGTAAAAACCCCCTCGTGGATTTGAAAGGGTGCTTTCATGGTATTTCACCCGTTTTGGAAAGTCATTAAAAATTGTGTATATATATATATAAGTGTGTGTTCACAGTTTAACTGTCGCATTTTACGTCCGATTTGGTCCCAATTCGGTACCCACGTTGGTATTTTTAAGTCGCTCTTACGAGTTCGTTAGCAAAAAATCTAATCTCGATGTAAATTTGTTTAAAGATTTTTCGTTCCATAATGAAACTTTTTCAGTTTTATCTCAAAAATAAATAGGATGTAACATTATTCTGCGCAATTACTTTTTTTTTTTGCACGACCTTATAGGCCTATGCCATCTGGTTCACCTAAAATCAATCAAAATGTAAAATACCTTAAAAGTCACTGTTCCAAATCCATGTAAGGGATTTTACGATGGGGGCAGCAGCAGACCACCCGGGAGAAAGCCCCAACATGGGCTCTTATGGGACTACGTTCTTTGCACTGAGTTGCGACAGATGACGAAACATCTTGGTTGTGGTGAAGGCAATGCACCGACTTCCGACATATGTATTTTTGTACCAAGTAGCTACAAATGAGTTGGTGCTCATTTCCGGGTGGTCTACTTTCAGCTTCTGATCCGAGATAGCGAGTGGAACGAAGCAGCGCTTGAGGAGGGGTGCAAACAAATTCTATTAATATACTTCGTAGAAGCGATCTACTATTCAGCGCCTTCGTGATTAGACCAATCTCCCAAATAGTTGGTTGAAACCCTAAAACATTTAAATGTAATTTAGAAAGTTCGTTCAAACGCCCACGACTTAGTTGCATGATTGATTGTTTGAACCGGTAAGGGTTGATATCAGGGTATTGTTCTAAGGCTTTACAACATTGGCGCTTATTTAACTTTGAGAAATGTTTGAGGAAATTACATTTTGCTGAATTATTCACTGTCTGGAGACGAACAAACATAGACAGTTACTTACGTAGACGGAGTTTTGTTGTGGTTTGATATTTAAGAGAAAATTGTTTTCAGTCATAGTATTTATGCAAACTGTTTACCACCTTCTTGTATTTAACACAACTTTCGGAACAGAGAGTAGTATAGGTTAATTAATTGTTGTATACAAAAATATTTCGATTACGCTGTTGATCCGTTGAGCGAATGTCCACAATTAAGTTTATATGTTTTATTGTTTAAACCAAATATTTGGGAAATTTTTCTACTCACAAAGGCGCTAAATAGCTGCCGCAGTGTACAAAATATATTAGTAGAATTTAAGATTCATATTTGTTTGTTGGTATCCAGTCAACGTAGTATAGTAGTATAATAAAAGTTTACTTTCTGTCTCATGTGTCCGTCACGTGACTTCCTTTTTTTCCTTTTTAAGGTCGCTTTTCGGAGATTTACTCCATCATCAGAAATGTCATCACTCTTATGAGCTCGTATTTATTTTCTCAGTGTTTGTGGTTTTGTGTTTTATTAAATGTTTGACGAGCTTTTAAGAGTGATAACATTTCTGATGATAAATGTTAAAAGGGACGCGTCATTAAAAGGGGAAAAAGGAACTCACATTCTCGTAAGACAGTCAGTAAACCTTTATAGTAGAATTTTTTTACATCTCAGCCTACAGCCCCAGATCACAAGCTGTTTCGTTCCGCTCGCAGTGAAAAGTCTCTAAAGCGAGTTTTCACCCCGACCTTGCGGCCTAGGATCAGAAACAGCCCCCTGTTAATTTTTTTTTTTTTTGTGTTTAACGTCCTGCTGTTTTGCACTTAAGGCTAATGAAGACGGGACCTACAGTTTTACGTGGAATCCGAAACACAGCCAACGATGTCTGTTAAGAAACCATTTAGAAAATTATTCGCCCCCCCCCCCCCCCTGTTAAAATCAACTATGCGGGTTTTTATGGTAATTTGCGTTTTGATCGGTTTTGGGAGAATCAGACGAGCTGTAAAGTTGTGTAAAAAGCAAATTGAGCAGAATAAACTTATTGTTATTTATTTTTTTTTTAGATAAACCCCAAAAAAATTTCATTTTAGTACGAAAAATCTCACCAAATTTATACTGTCGATCTAAAAACGAGCTTCTGGTTGTTATATTGTTTCAATCTAAAAACGAGCTTCTGGTTGTTATATTGTTTCAAAGCGATTTAGAAAACCAACGTGTGTACCAAATTCGGACCAAACGCTGTCGTTAAAGTGGTAACACACAAATACATATAAGTCACTGCAATATCTAATTTTTCCTATAAAAATTCTCTAAAATACATGTTAAATAAGTGTGACGTTTATATTATTTAAAAAGTCTGAAACCACTCTGACTCTACAATTTAACGATTGCGTATCGTATAAATAAAGCTATAAACTTTATTACTTATAGCTAGAAACGTAAAGTGTTGTTATAATATTGTTGGTGATATTAAATAAAAACATTCTATATACTAATATTAACTAAGTTGAGAATTTAAAACATTTTCTTGAAATCACTTCATTGTACGACTTATTTTACTTGTCTTAAAAAGTTAAAAAAAAAAAAATATTACTAAACTATTGAACATTGGAGAGTTAAAAAATGCATTCAAAATGTAAATTCAATACATTTACAACAACAACATCTACGCAATGCACAGGGCGGTTTGCATTATAGGTTCCGAGCACTTTCTGAGCTTATTCCTCTAGCAAAAACAATGAAAAATGTTCATAAAAACATAGGTCCGGAAATGCTTCGTTTTGAGTTATCAAACATTTCGTTGTTTTAAAATAATATTTTTGAAAGTCGAAAAGATATGGAGATCAAACTTTGAATACACAAGTACGTATTTGTTGCGTGGCTGTTTATCACAGTATGAAAAATCAGTACGTTCTTTAAAATATTTTCAAACCTAGTTCTTAACTATTACGAACATTTTAAAACAAAAAATAAACAAATTTGTCCAGCCGTTCTCAAGTGATCCGCTTGCAAAGGAACAGCAATTCGCTTTTATTATACAGATTATACATTTGAATTAACTGTTGTACTTGTTATTTTATTGGTTGCTATGGTAATGAATGTAAATACATTCAAATAACATGGCTGTGTTAGTTCATCAATCAAGGCCTAACCTGAAATTATTTTGTGTGTTTAATTTAATTTATGTATTTTCCCTATATTTCAAAAGATATTCTGCTATTCGGGGCGGAGACAAATTCAACAAATCAAAGATTATAAAAATTGGTTCAGCCGTTCTTGAGTTATAAGTGGTGTAACAAACCCGAATTTGTTTTATACATATTTCTTTTATACATATACATAGTTCTTTATAATTTTGTGTGTAGGTTCATGTTGGGGTGTGTGTGTGTTGTAGTATAGATTTTTTCTATATGTATAGATTATTATAAATGTAGTATTTGCTCCTTTCCTAAGCAAGAAACCGACCAAGGCTAGCTTCAGAATTCATCCACAGCCAACGTCAACCATCTGCGTACTAATAGTAAAGAATTTTCCAAAAAGTCACTGCAGCACATAGTCAAACTGCAAAACCTAAGTAATTTTCATCAAGTTAGCACACTAGTTTAGCTTCTGCTTCCGCCTCTGACCAATAGAGGAGCACAACTTTTACCTAAATATTTGACTAAATCTCTTCTCTGACTGAAATCTGTTTAGTGGTTTTAGAAAGTTTTAATTTAATTCCATAATTTCAAGGAAACGTTCATGTCCATTGTATTAATGTATCAAAACACTGCACATAATTGAAAATACAATAACATTGTTATACAGGTGGTCTAGAAAATAATGTCTCAAATTTCACCAAGGTATTATTCTATAGGTAAAAAAGAAGGAAGTTCCCATAAACATATGGACGGAAATTCTTAGTTTTAGAATTATCCACCATTTGTAAAAAAAACAAACAAAAAAAAACACTTAATATCTTTGGAAATAGAAAAGGTATCGACATCAAATTAAATGGGCCTATTTAATACTTAACCTTTTACCCTTGTAAAAAACGTTCGTTTTTTACACTTAAAAAATGGCGGCCATTTAAAATGATTAGCGTCAAATATCTCTAAAACCAGTAAATTTACACAACATTTAGAAAACCAAAGAAGTATTTTTTTTTACGAACGGTACTGTTTTTTATTTTTCCGCAGCTCAAAAGAAACCCGAGTTATCGGCTAAAAACTCAAAACATTACTTCTTGGTATTGTCTATAACAATACAGAAACAACGATAATAGTACAGAAAGGAAGACATTTTTTGAGCTTTAGCCGATAAGTCATCTGGTCCGATATAAGCGACAAGCTACGAGCGACAGCTGGTGGAGGGGGCTACCATAGAGCTACAAAAGGCATTTATCATCATGATATCAAACAGTGAACTTGTTAAATTACTTGTATTGAGTGAAAATTCATTGGCTACAAGAAGTTCTTTGAAAAGGGGGTTCTGGGTACTGTACATCCAAGATGCTATTTCATCCCACAGCTTTTTATTTTTAATTTTGTTCTGGAAATCTTTGTCTCTTTCATTCCATGGCAATTGGGATCTTTGCACTAAATAAATTAAAACTTCAGATTCTTCATCAGAGAACTTTGTTGCCGTAATCAAATAATAAAGAGTGAAATGAAACGTTCAACATCCAGTGAGCGACTGACAAAAATATTTGTCAGGATCGAGCGACAAGCAATCGCTCGGATTTCAACGAATGGGGATCCCACAACTCTCCCACCGTTGCCACTTCTATGCAGCAAAGCCTAAACTAATAAACTTGGTTGTCGTGCGACATCGCTTGTCGCTCATTGCTAACAGGGTTATCTTTTAAGTGGACAAACCCCGGAATGCTTGCAGTTTGCTTACACATTTTCCAGGAAATAACAACGAATGTTAAGCCAGCCATACACGCGGCGATCAGGTCGCTGAGCGATCGGCAATCTGATTGCTGGGCGACCTGATCGCCGGTCGAAACTGATTTTTATCCCAAGCAATCTTTCAAGCGATATCAAGGACAATTTTATTCTTCAGTGTGAGGTAGTGTTTGCGCTGAAAACATGGCTGACGAAGAGGAGGTAACGGCTGCGATTGTTATTTTAATAAACTGTACTAGTTCTCCGTCAACAACAGCATTACTTTCTGTTTCCTGACTCATGATAACGTACCACCGTATCAAAGAAAGAAACAAGCACAAAATGTCAAACACGTTGTCTACCACGGACTGGCTACGTCTGGCTGGTGTCGTCTGAGTACACCACGTGGTTTGAGCAGTTCTGCGCTTGTGTTAGAGTTCAGAGGTCGATGAGATGATCGCTTGGCCACATACAAACAGCGTCCCTTCGCTTTTGACAAGCATATCGCCCGGCAATCTGATCGATCTCATGGGCTGTCCATGCAATCTCCAAATCGGCTGGCGTCCGAGGAATTGTCGGCAATCAGGTCAAACGGGAACCATACACGAGGCAATATTTCATCAATTTGGTCGCCCAGCCAAATTTTGGACAGTGTTTTGTTTTATTCCTCAGTTTTAGATCTGTTTAATAAAGACGTTATCTATTAAATAAACATTGCAGTACTGCCCATGCGTTAGAATATGTGTCACCGCTACCCCCACCAATCTTAAACGATCCATGTGCCTCTGTCCTAACGAATCGAAATTCAGTGAAAATACCTCAGTATATAATAATCGCCTGAAAAGCCGGAGGGTTGGTTAATAATTTCCAATTTAAAACCCACAAAAATTCATAAAGAAATAACAAAATGGTGAAAAATCACTGATTATTGAAACAAACATTTAATTTGATTGTTAGTTCTGATCAATTACCTCAACGATATACAAGTTCAAAGGACATTATCTTTGAACCTGGCTGTAATGATTTCCCAAGGGTTATTCTCCCCAGCCTAGTTTGCTTTCGTGTTCAGATTAGAGTCAGGCCAAAACGTAAACAAATCCGAGTCAATCGCAATCATATTCTGAGGTTTAGTCATAACTGGATAAATTAAGCACTGAAAGCTTTATTATGAATTTATCACGTGGGCTTCTTACAGTAATTTGTGGTTTGTCAAGATCGGGGACTAATAACTTGTATTAAGAGTAAATTTAAATGTAGCCTATATACTCAGTATTTAAAAAATCGACCAAGAAGTGTCTAAAAATTATGACTACTTACACGTACGCAAATAGTTTTTGGAGGTATTCTTTTCTATACTATTATTATTAAAAAGAGGTAAAATTTGTTTGTTTGTTTGTTTGTTTGTAGGGGGTAATCTCTGGAACTGCTGAACCGAATGCAAAACATAGTTTTACTCATAAAAATCTACACTATCCCTGAGTAACATAGGCTATAATTCATTTTGATAAAAACATTTTTAATTCAAATATTTGTAAATTTAGTCGGAAACAATTCTTAGTTTAGGCATAGACTGATGAACCAACACATGTATTTACATTTATTACCCTAGCAATAAATTCAATCAACAGATAAACAGATAAAACAGCTCTTTGCTGTAATATTTCCATTAACATCTGATTTCAAACTTTCAAGCAGTTATTTGTCTTTCTAACTTTTAGGTTTGGTTTTTAATTGTAGACTTGTAGTTTGTATTAAATGTTGCTGGTTCTTTTAACCTTTATTATAACTATTGTTATAAAATATACGAAATAATTTGATTTGAACATTTAACAGTATTTACCATCTTATCTTTGGGTTATTCTACACCTTTATTATAAAGAAAACATAACATGATCATGAAAGTTCCAACGGGGTCGGCGTGCGGTGCACGTAAGGGTTAGTAGAAAATAAGGTGGCGTCTACATTTTACTTTAAAACCCATGTGTACCTAATTTTGTCAAAATAATTCGATCACACAGCTGAATAGCTGACGTGAGTTGAGCGAATTTCCACAATTAAGTTTGAGGGTTTCAACCAACTATTTGGGAAATTGGTCTACTCACGAAGCAGCTGAATAGCTGCCTATGTGTACGATAATGAGTAGTATTTGTTTGCACTTAAGCCACCAGCCATCCTCACGCTCTCCTTCGCTTCGCTAGCAGCGTACAAACTCAGCCGCTGTACAAATTAATTTATATGTATACGTTGTTTGTGTTTTTCGTTAATGTTGTACTGTTTAAATGCTGCAACAGTTATTTAATGTTTTGACGACCTAGTGTGAGTGATCATTTCAACACCTGATGATGGATGAATGAAATCATCCGAAACCGCGGTAGTGTTTATAGCGCATAGAGTGGATCACTTGACGAAGATATAACAGGTAATATTTTATTAACCTATATAAAAATTCAGTGATTAGGGGACCTTTCCACAATGAAATATATTAGTAGAATTTGTTTGCTCCTCGTCCTCCAGCCCCGGTTCACGCATTGCTATGGTCCGCTCAAAGCGGAAAACCAGCTTTGCGAGCTTGCAGCACGACCTGGTAGCCTCGGATTGAAAGACGCTACCACCCAGGTGGATTTGAACCGGGTAATTTTATTAGATTTTAGGTCTATAAGGACGAGCTACGATAAGGTCGTGTAAAAAAACAAAATGTGTAGAATGATCTCTTTATTATTTATTTAATTTAGATACAATTCCGAAAGGTTGTGTTGTAGAAAGAGAATTCGGGTTTTATCAAAAACTATCAACATGTAAAATACCATAAAAGTACCCGGTGCAAATCCCTTCGGAAATAGCTTCTTTTAATTTGAGGCCGCAAGGTCGGCAAACTAATTTTTCCGCAGCTGTAGCGGAAAGAATCATCGTGAAAGCTGGGGTTGAGGTGCAAACAAATTCTACTAAGATATTTCGCACACGCATGCAGCTATTCATTCCCTTCATCAGCAGCCCGATTTCCCAAATAGTTGGTTGAAACCCTAAAACTTAATTTTGGACATTCGCTCAACTCAGGTCAGCGGTTCAGCTGTGTGAACGAGTTATTGTTAGATAGAAATAAAATCTGTTACAACAAAAACATGTTTAGCTTTATTACCAGTAAAGATATTCAATTATAACTCTTTATTATCACAAATTCTTTTTCAAGTGTAAACACAATGCTTCATTTTAACAAAACCAATGAATAACTAACAACCGTCATTAGAACAAAATTAGAAGTGCTTTCATATTTTTACCCATCTTGAATATTCTGCAGTCTAATTAAAATAATTCACTTTACAGTTTTGATTTTGAATCCATTAAAATGTCTTCTTGGCATGAAAAGCCACTTAAAACCACTGTATACGTTCATTAAAGTGCCACTTCAAGACAAGAACATTTCCCATCCCCTAATATCAACCCTTAGGGTCAACTATTCAACCTTTAGGGATGGTACTTGTAATTTTATGTTATTAGCAGAGTAAAAAGTTAGTGAAATAAAGTTAATTCATTCATTTTAAACAAACTTAAAACTATAATGACTTACTTTCATATTGAGTATAGTTTGTTAATTAAAATATTCTATAGTAAAACGATTGCACGTGCTTTAATTAATATAAAAAAGTTTAAAAATGTTGTGTCTACCTTAAGGGTGTAGTTTGCACAGTCCATTTTGCCACAGTAAATTCAACAAATTGTTCTGACTATTTTTTTAAGATACTTAAGTTAAATTTACACTGTGAATATCATACATTCGTCTTAAGCTGAGTAAATAAATCAATGGGAAACTTTAGTTAGGCCTACTTTTTTTAATATTTTTTTGTTTATAAAACATTTTTATTTTATTTTTACATTATTACTTTTTACATGTTTTCTTTTTATGTATTAAAAATATTTCAAAAAATGAAACCTCTTCTTCGTCTAAATTATTGTGACTATGGCGAGAACTAATAAAAACAATCTACTATTAAAACTGTTTGAATTTAATAATATTTGAAATTTGTATTCCAAAAAAAGTTAATTTTAGTTACAAATAAATTTTAATATCTCAAACAAACATTTTGCTTTAATTTTTTGTTGTTGTTGACGCAATCAATAAAGGTGTTTTAATAGTCACAGTGATATTTTGCAAAGCGTAAACAACAACTTATTTGCTTGTGAAATCGACTTTAAAAGTATTATTTTCATATCGTCCCAACAATTGGACTCTTTATGTCTCATTCTTTAAATTTACCTCTCGCTTGTACAATAACATACGGCATAAGTTTAAAAATTAAGGCAGCGTGTTATATAAGAACTAGTGAACCGTACACTGGTGTCTTGTCTGTTGTTAGCCTAACACATTATTCGATTATTTAGTTACAAAAAAGAAAACAAAACTACATACATACAGTAATTTAAAATATACAAAGTTTAAACTTATACACCAAAATATACAAAATAATGTTCAAATATATTTATAAATAATACCTTGTGGTATACAAGTTTAAACTGTTATACTTTTCCTTGTTTAGAGTCGTGTTTTTATGAACAGGAATTTCTAAATTAATAATTTTATTACATACTGAAAGTGAAGTTATTAAAATAATAACAAATTTCTCACAGCTGACAAATATTAAACACCTGACGATTAATTTATGATTACAACTAAATTTTATTCTTCAATAAGAATTGTATTGACTTGATTTTTGAAGGGCTGTAGGTCGTATCCCTTAGAAAAGAAGTAAATTCTAATTATTATCACCTTTAATTTGACACATAAATCTTGAAGATTGGTTCAGTAGTCACTGAGAACTCAACTGTGTATTAAATATATAGATGATTCTATAAGAGCACTGATAAATACTAGTTTAACAGGTGTGACAACTATAAAGTAAACAAAAAATCAAACTTAGTTATTTCTATAAAATATTGACTTTACTAATGATTAGGCGAATGTTAAGATTGCAATGGTTTGCTTTGTTCATTATAAGTTTTGTAAAAAATTCATATTTTAATAAAATTTGCAATAAATTATACTGCATAAACACAAATTGAAAAAAAAAGTTTAGGTTTTAAGCTATGCTTAATGGTTATCTACAAATAATACACGATCTCATATAATTAAACAAGGTCCACTAAAGAAATCACGTTAAAAATCTACTTTGAAATTTGTGATTTATGACACTGCAATCTCTGAAATTATAATGTATCCAAAGCTTTAACCTTTTATCTCATCTCTAAACATATTTGTTTGAATACTATTTATTATTTAACCATCGACTTTAACCTAATTCAAAATAACAGAAATGGATATCTTAAAATGGCAAATTCTATAATTCATTAGAGCAATAGGATCGAAGGAAAACGCTGAAACAATTCATTGTAGTCCTTCTTTAGTTTATAAGATAATTCGGCCACGCATTTGCACCGCTGACGTCAGTTGAGTTAATTTCCTAAATTTTGTTTGCATGTTTTAGGGTTACATCCAACTATTTTTGAATTTGGTCCACTGAAGAATGCGCTGAGAAGCTACCTTAGTGTACGAAATATATTCGTAGAGTTTTTTTTAGCATTACAGCCTCCAGCAGCGGCTCACGTTCTTCTTTGTTCAGCTCGCAGCTGGAAAACTTACTTTTTTGGTAATTTTCTGGTATGTTACATTTTGATCGATTTTATGAAAACCAAACGGGCTATAAGGTCGTGTAAAAAACAAAATATGCAGAATAATCTACTATATTAACTGGTTTAGATAAAACCCGCAAAATTTAAATTTTAGTGTGAAGCAAAGTGCTTACAGTTGTTGATGTTTTTGCCAAACTAACTTGTCTGAACGACTTAAAAAACCAATTTATACCAAATTTGGGCCGAATTGGACATAAAATGTTGAAGTAAGAATACGAACACACATATATATGTTACATAAATTTAAATGACACCACAAAAACTGCTGTGAATACCATGGTCGGTGCTCATTGAATACTTCCGACCATAGTATATTCTTCACCATTAGTCACTGCAATAGCTCATCTTTCCTTTAAAAGAGTAGTCAAAAATACAAATTTTTATATATCAGCTGTTTCTGCATCCTTGACATCTTCTCTCTCTAATGTATATTATAGTTTACAGTATATCCTCTTTGTACAATTTAATAGTTTTTAAAAAATTTCCAAAGGTCTACAACTTATAAATTATTATAAATTAGTAAATCCCCGTGAAAAATCACAGGCGGATTAATTAGATACACATCATTTATACAAAATACTATTTAAACAACACACTTTATCTAGGCCTACCTAACTATGCAGACAGGGTTAACTCGGTAAATGTATACAATTATAAGGACTATAAAACTGTAGGAATATGTGTTAAGATATTGTGTTTATGTATATTATTTTATATATTTAAATAAAGATAAAAATATTATCTTTTAATTGCCTTTTATTTCATAATGATGGATCAAATATAATTTAGAAGTTATTAATATTAT
>JAGFPH010000908.1:364751-374765 GCA_018207615.1 Philaenus spumarius | reverse complement strand
CTGTGTAAAGTTTTTGCTCAATTTCTCCCACTCATAAGCCCGGTGCAATTTTTGAGTTATATTGTTCGAAAGGTAATTAAATTTACTACAATCCTGTGCTAGGTAATTCAGGTACCATCCCCGGAACAAAGAACAAAACTGATAGAAATCTCCTGATAAATGTTTTTTGTATTATCAATGTAAGGTAATTACGCAATTTCTCCCACTAATAAACCCAAGTGCAATTTGTGAGCTATATCATTCGAAAGACAATTAAATTTACTATAATCCTATGCAAAGATATATTTGGAACAATTTCCGCAACAAGGAACAAAATGCATAGGAATCTCTCATTATATAATACTAGGTATTCCCTGATAAGAAAATTCGGCTATAGTAATGCGGCAGTGCTGCTTACGGGTTTTTGTATATAATGTGCTGTTAGAAGTTGAAAAAGAGCCAGGAAGGCAAAAAACGGCCAAAAGAGGACTGGAAGATGTGGAAAAAGAAGAAGAACCCCTTCTATGGAGCTGGGCTTTTTTTTAATAATCAAGTGAGGTTAACAACAGTATTTTACATGGTCTTTGGCTTCTTTTCTTGTTTTCCGAAATTGTGGTTTTTTAGACTTATTGTACACTTTTTTCCACAATTATGAACCGATTTTCATAACTTTTTTGTGTGTTCCTGATAATCTAAAAAATAAAAATAGAGACCAATTTCCATGAGAAAAAAAACTTTTTGATTTAAAAAATATTGTGTGTTAAAAATAATTATAAAATATTTTGTAAAGTTGTACATAAAACCCATTTTTGTTAAAATTGTTGTTTTGCTTCCTATTATTGTAGATAATAATGTATAAAATTATGTAAAAAAAACTCAAGTTGATAGACTAATATTTGTAAAAGTTATGATAACCTAAAAATGCCTGTTTTGACATGGACGAGATAGGGACTGCTGTCTTACCTTAAAATTTTAACATTAAATTTAAAAATACACGGAAAATAATTATTTATAGCTTAAACGCTATGAACATTTTTGATAGAGAATATTTTAAGGATTACAATAACGAAATAAATATGACTCTATCGCTGTTTATCCCTTAGATATTGACAAAATAACCTAAATAAAGAAGTCTTTCAAAAGTGAATTTTAAGGGGGTAAAGGGGATCTAGAGGGGGAGGGGTGGGGAATTTTCAGAAACTATTCCTTATATAATCAACTAACATACATGAAAAAATCAGCTTTTCACTAATTAGTTCCGACAGAAAACATTTATTGAGTGGGCTAATAGTCGCCCGCCCGTAATCTGCTACCTGGTATTTTACGTTTTGATCGATTTTGGGGGGACCAAGCGAGCTATAAGGTCGCGTAAAAAAACTAAATGTTCAGAATAACATCCTACATTTATATATTTAGAAAAAACTCTAAAAAACTTCATTTTCGTAGTAAAAATCTTAACAAATAGTTACTTCCGGTCAAAAAAACGTACTTCCGGCTTTTAGATTTTTTGGCTAACGAACTCGTCCGAGCGACATAGACAACCAACATGTGTACCAAATTTAGACCAAATCGGACTTAAAATGCGGCCGCTATAGTGCGAACACATATATACATATAGTATATATTTACATATATATGATTTTTAATGACACTCCAAAACGTGTTCTGGGGACCATGATCGGTGCTCATTTGCTACTCCCGACCTTGGGTCTTACCATAAGGGCCACTGCAATAGCTCATTTTTCCTATGGAAATTCGCTAATAAATTGATTTGGTTATAAATTTGTATGTATATTTTTTATATTTAGTAAATAATGCCGACAATAAATTAATGAAATGTATTAAAGGTTTGCTAAACAAATAATATATAGAAGATGTTATTCTTATTGGGTACAAACTTAAAATTGTAAACATAATTTAATTTTATCTAGATTTTTTTCTACACTACATAAAAAATAAGTTTCTATACTTTACATCGTATTTTCACTCATAACAACGGTAATTAGGTACCAATAAAAATATAGGCTTTTGTTTGATTGTCTAAATGCATATATTTTTATTCTTATCATTTAAAACAATATTCTCGTGAGTTATTAACTTTTATAAGTCTAAGTTCAGAGCCTAAACCTAATGCAACAGCTCAACTAATTGGGAACACCGCACCGGCCAGGCAGCTATGCGTGTTTGCACAAAAGAAATGAAATGAAAAGCTTGTAACTTGTAACAAAACTGTTAACAAAATTCAGCGGTGTGAGGGGTAATGCAAGGCCACACTAATGTGACCTTGGGTAATGTCATGTGCTTCACCCCTAGCGACTTATCTACGAACTACTCCTAGTGGGGACGTTAAAAGCAGTACTATTGCGTCATAAAACAAGAATTTCATTCAGGTACAGAACCCTCTTAAAACATTTCCTTTCCGATGGTTTTTGTTTTATTTTAGTGGGGAAAATATTAAATACGAGTTGCGTTGTCTGAGACAACGCATTGTGCCTAAGCAAGCTGGGACAAAGTTATAGCGTTGTTTGGCAGTTCTAGGGTTTGCATTTTACACATTTTCTCAATTTATTCTTTTTTTTACCGTCACGGGGGCGAACGCCCCATTCGCCCCATTCGCCCCTCGCTGGATCCGCCCTTGAATACAGATTTCATAAATGTATATTCGCATGTAATTTATATTATGGTGTTTAAAAGTTGCAACACATTGTACACAGTAATAAATAAATAGCCTACAGAAGCAGGGCTATAGCTACAGTAGGCCCAAGCTAGCTACGCGCACGGCAACCAGTGTACTAACCGTCCTACTGACATTCTACCAGTGTACCGCATCCAACTATACTGTACATGACTTTATGTCACGATTATACTGACTTAATGTTGATAGAAAAATCTGAATTTTTGTATTCCGTTTAAGTAGACCCTACCAGTGCATACCTACGATAAAAACACATTTTATTTATAGCAAGTATTTAATTTGTAATACAAAAATAATGTCAAGTAAATTTTAATCTTCGGAATATGACCTGCGGGGAATTTCTTTGTTTCTTGGTCAGGAAAATTTCACCAGCGACAAAGTTTTAGATTATACAATGAACTAAAATTTCATTTAAAAAACTTTTTGTAGGAGCCTGTATCAGTCACAATCGTGGTTTGAATACATGTATCGCGGTTGCTGGCCACTCCAATTGAAGGCAGCTCTGAGTAATGTCACGCGTGGAACAACACTATAACTGAAATAGTGCCATGGTGTAAATAGCTCAGAGAGACGAGTTTTGAACGGGTCTGCGCATTTCATCAGGTGATGTTACGGCTGGAATTAAAAATGCAGCCTATCGCTCAAACTGCGTTTACTCATAAACGCATCAATAGATGTCTTACAAATTGTATATTTTTGGTTTCTGTATGAAACGTTCTTTCCCTCAGTATGAGTTTAACTTAAAAATCTGAAATTTACTATTTAAAAAGTGTAGTTAAACCACGGTAACTAGAACTACACGGTATGTGTCACGAGACAGCTGCGCAGTAACTCTGAGCTTAGATGACGTCACTGCCACCGTCTCATGCTTCCCGCCTAGCAGAAATAACAGATTGACTTACACGAACTATTTACGCAAACAACGATTTGCTGGGTTAGTTATGTGTAATTTTTACACAAATGTGTGCGTGATGTGTAGTATAGTTTTCTTCTAAACAGTGCATATAATAT
This sequence comes from Philaenus spumarius, assembly GCA_018207615.1. NCBI lineage: Eukaryota > Metazoa > Arthropoda > Insecta > Hemiptera > Aphrophoridae > Philaenus > Philaenus spumarius. The sequence continues at coordinate 371,080 of JAGFPH010000908.1, read as the reverse complement.
TTTAAGTTTAAGTGTGTGTATATTTAAGTGTTTTATAACAAAATGCCTTGTTGTGCAGTTGCCGACTGGTTATAAGTTATTTATGACAAACCAAACATTTATTATAAAATAAATTTAAACAAGAATTACAGGTACAGTACCTGTTTTGTTGTATTTACAATTTGTTATGCTATTGTTATCACTTAATATTTGACCTTGAATATTTCCATTTTAGGTTTATTAATTGGGTTTAGGTCGTTCATACTATTAATTTCAAACAAATCAACAAAAAATTTCCTTAAATTTTTGTATATGCAAATATTTGACATAATTGTATTCTTTTTAAGTGTTCGTTGAATACCCGTGCGTATCCTACTGTGGTCATGAAAATAAGGCTACGCTATTTAAGAAAGCACTGAAAATTGTATTCCTGTAAACTACTATCTAACATGAAAAAGCTTTAAATATATCGTTTTAATTTATAGTTTTTACTAATATTTCATTGACAATGTTGCGAGCACCTACAGTCTAAAAGGAAGCTACGTACCAAATTTCATTCCAATTCGTTCTTAGAGGGATTTTTAGTAACTTTGACCCCCCCCCCCCAAACCGCCCTAAAATTTCGAATTTCTTTTAACCCTTTAGCGAGGGTTTAAATTAGCTGGGGGTCGTAGAAAAGATATTTGAATCACTTTGTAACATCCGCGTTAATTTAGGATGTAACAAACTGGTTCAAATAGAGTTTGTAATTTTAAATGTATAGGCCTAATTAGTATAAGATATTGTTTAGTATTTAAATATGCAATTATATATCAAAATAAAGCTACGAATGAGATATTTTAATGGCATTTAGTTTAATTCAGATTGTTTGTTTAGTTTTCAATATAATATGTTTAAACTCGTGTATGTTTATGGTTATGCATGGTGTCAAATAATTTGTTTGTTATTATTATTATTGATAGCGAAAATATATTTTGAAAAGTATTAAAAAATTCATAGTTATGATATATTTTATATAAACAATATTTTAAACAGCATATCTCTAAGTAGGCCTATATAGATAGGTATTTAATAACCAATGTTTGAGTTGAATTATAATTCTGTAAGCATTTTTCGTTGATTTTTCCTTGTGTTTGTTTATAGTTTTTCAATCTAACCTTAAAAAGCTGTTAGTTTTGAAGAGTATTAAAGTGATTATAAATGTGCTAAGTAATGTTGCTATGGTAATGATTGTAAACAAACATAACGTGTTGCTAAGCTTTTTATATGAACAGCTGTTTTTTTAAGCTATGGTTTTGAGTTCATACAGTAAAGGCGGTTGAGTTTCTTCCAAATTTGAAACTTTTTCGGGAAACTCTTCAAATTTTTCTTTACGTATAAACCTTCTATGAACTACTGCAAACATTTTAAGACCAAAATTAGCCAAATCGGTCCAGCCGTTCTCGAGTTTTAGCGAGACTAACGAACACCAATTCATTTATATATATATAGATAACTATGAATTTACTGTCGATAAAAAAGGTTTTACTATAAAAAAATTGCACCTCTAGATTCCCTATAGAGTGTATATGTAATCCCATGAAAGATTGTATATTTTCCGTTCACCCAATAGTCGTGTAGGGTGATGTTTTTAAGAAGCTTGTCACTGGCAAAATCGAATCGCTGTAGAGATGCCGGGCGCTTCGGTGGCAGTGACGTCATAGCCACCAACGACCTGCGCGTGACACATACCGTCTTGTTCTAGCTACCGTGAGTTAAACTGTGTCATCTAAAAACCGTGTATTAAAATTTATGACCTGTGGTGGAATTTTTTATTTTGAAGAAAGAAACATTTTTTTATATTAGGCCTACCACTGTATTTAAAAATAGACAAATAACATTTCGTTATTCTTGTATTTTTTTGTGCGACTAACGGTTTAGGCAGTATATCGAAAAGAAACTCGGAAACCAAAATCGCGCAAAGTGAGTTTCTCGCTCACTACAGAACTACGCTTATTGTTTCCGGTTTCGACTGCCGAGCTCTGATGATCGTTTTTTTTCATTTGGTTTTCTTATAAATAATCTCAGTCGCAAACTAGTAGTTGTGTAACATGACAGGCTGCTCAGTTAGTGGTTGTAGAAGTTTAATTGTTGGTAATATAAAGATAAGATTCTTTAGGTTCCTGCAATCGGAACGATACCATTAATAACACCCAGCACGGTAAGAAAATGCAGAATACTCAGGTCTAAAGCAATTTTTTATTGGGATAATAGTAAAAGGAGTGTAATAAATCTAGCTATATTTGGTTAAATATACATTATATTATCAAGAGCTTATGTGGATATTTACATTTACTCGTATATTGAAGGTATTCATTTTCATATTATACTATTCATATCATATTATACTAAGCTCTAAATTAATTGGGACATACAAAAATGTATAATATTTTTGAATACCCTTTATCAATTATTTCAAACTCTTTATTTAAGAACGCAATAATTTGCAAACAGATTTGGTAACATAAATTTGGTTTATTGTATTAGACGTAACAGATAATATATATTAATAATATTGTTCCACGGGTTAATTAGAATTAATAATTTGTTGTCTATTCATTTTCGAAATACAAAAGACCAATGCTAATAATTGCACTCTTCGCCTTTCCAAACATAGAACTCCCAGTTTTGTTAGTATCAAACTCTCAGTAGACCTACTGCTCGCGCGTAACTATGGTTTGAAACTAAAAGGCTTGTAGTTTTTTTCTATACTCGTATGAAAGAGATTTTCATGCCGAATTACCTTCATTGTATGCTCTTTAGATTAGTGATTTCGAAAATGACGCGAAATAAATAGTAAAAAAACTTTCCCACTACAAATAATTTGCATGCCATAGAAATATTCGTCTAAACTCAAATAGGGATAAAGGTTGACTATTTTCTAAATTTTAATATATAATTTACATTTTTATAAACTACGTTTAATAAGATTTAAAACTATAAAAAATGCATAATTTTTAAATGAGCGGAAGTGAGTGTAATCGCAGTTTGTGCAAACGCTTACAATTGCACACGGTCGCGGCGGCTAGATTTCACCAGGTGACGTCACGGCCACATGCGCGGTAGCACACCTTATCTATTTACACCATGAAATAGTGCAGCCCTTAAAGTAGAATAAAATTACATTTTTCCTTTAGGAAAGTTGGGCGGTGGCGGTAACTTTTTACTGCACATCGGTGTGGGTGTACTGAACAACATATAAAAAGTTACCAACCGTAGAGCGTGTGCAAAATTTTTTATTTAAGCAGAATTAGCGGGACGGAAGTACAGCGCTCCAGGAGCATGCAGCCGCGAACTCTACAAAAAAATTGCTCCGAAATACGTGAAATTTGTTCTTAAATACACTTAAGGGTCGGCTCTAGTAAAACAGAAAGCAACCTGCGACTCCCTATAGCGGCGGTAGGTTACGCGGACATTGCTCATCCTAAATCCATTTAAAACCCGCAATTATTCAAATAGCGTTTTTAAAAAAATACCAAACTCTTGGGGACAAAATTCTTCATCCGAATAGCTTGGTAATTTTTCGCTATAATTAATAATTACAACGTAAAAAATATTTAAAATCACCCTATAGCGGCGGTAGGTTACACGGACATTGCTCAGCCTAAATCCATTTAAAACCCGCAATTGTTCAAATAGCGTTTAAAAAAAATACCAAAATCTTGGGGACGAAATTCTTCAGGCGAATGGCTTGGTAGTTTTTCGCTATAATTAATAGTGACAACATAAAAAAATATTAAAAATCAATGTTTTAAATTGTTAATAAATATTAAACAAAATATTTTTCTTAATTTTTAAAAAGCCATTTGCATGCATATTGACCATAGCTTTAAAATGACATATCGTTTATAATTTTCCGATCAAAAATAAAGGAAAAATTTAGATTTTAATTTAACATTGGTCTTATGGAGTGTCAGACAACATGGCCGACAGCTAGAGCCGACCCTTAAATGACATTTAAAAAAAACTGTTGAGCTTGCTTACCTAACCAACATATTAATATTACGACCTTGAACAAAGTATATCCAGTGAAACATCATTTTTTAACTTCTTAATATAAGTTAAATTGTATCAAATAAGAGAAAATTTAAATTGTTTCAGTAAAACGACAAAATATAAAATTTTATAAATATATTTTGCTGCAAAAAATAAATGTAAGTGAATCTATTGATGTTCTTCATATTATTTATGAGTCGAAAATATCATATTTGTATGTTAGAAAGAGATAGAACATGAGAGAACCTGCTTGTACATATTATTTTTCGAAATTTGAAGTTACACTTTCGACTCAATGGAATGTTTTGATGTGGTATTATTGATTTATATTATTAGACCTACTGAAAATCTTCCGTTTTCATTTGAGGTATGTATTTTAGTTATCTATATTTTCATGCTAAACCTCGAAGTGTATAAATCAATATTATTTGAATTTTTTATAGTTAATTTTATGGTTGAAAATAGAAAAACCGCTGACAATGAATTCGCAAAAGAGTTTCCTTCCGAAATATTACACTTTACTGTTTATAAAAATGAAATCGTTAAATACTATCAGACAATCTTTGTAATTAATATTAAAATATTTTTTATAAACATCGAAAATTCTATTTTGATGCAATTAATACAGTATTAATGGAAATATGCTGCAAAATGTCAGGATTGTACAATGTACATACTTCCATTTCGAGTTATGCGTGACAAAAAAAAACACACTTAAGTATTCACTCGTGCACACACATACAAACATTTTTGGAAATCGATTTATTGTCGTTTGAAGACTTCAAATATGCTGAAGTAACTTGAAAATTTGAAATTTGGACCGCAAAAGGATAGTGTACCGAATGTTCCAAAATACCTTCGTAATACAATATAATATAGCCTATCCCTATATCAATACAAGTCAGATATGTTTAGAGTTGTGTTTTGATTTTGACATAGTATTTTTTTACAAAAAGACGGCCATATACAGAGTGTTCATAAAGTTCCTTTAATCCCACCTCATTATTTTTGTTACTGAAAATAAGTATATAAGAAAACTTTGTATATATCTTGTGTTGCATAACAGGACAAATGTTTTGACATATTTGACCCTCTATGATTTTGGGGGCAAGGGGGTCAGGGGGTAAACAATTTCAAATATAAAGATAGTCATGTAATACACCATTGAAAAGCTTAAAAGAGAAACAGAATGGCGCAAACTAGAGCTTAGTATCTTGCTTCGTTTCAAAGTAATAGACAATCAAATTTCTGGAAAATGATATTTTGTCATAACACCAAAGCAGGTTATAAATTTGTTAATACTGTATTATAAAAAAAGTAGGTTGTTGAGGTTAAATGTAACAATTTAAGTCAGCTGATTCAGAATATTTATCTGTTATTGGAACACAGGCAAGCTTACATTGGACGTCTACTACCCAATGTTGAACTCATTCTATGGATTAATTTTTATAAAATCTATATAGACTAGTAATCATGAATGTTTGGTAAATAAGAATAGAAACACTAAAAATTGTTTGAAAGCATCGCAAAGTGAACTTTACTCCCGGAAGGCAATAACAAATTTTTATCGGCAGATCATGGTGCCCCTCTTGAGGCACATTTGCCACCCTCCCCCCCCCCCAGGAACGGTAAAGTTCTTAACAGTTTTGTAAAGTTTTTCTATTTTTAACACACTTGACAAATCTTTGTGTATTACATAACAAATAAATATTCTGAATTAGCCGACTTAAATTGTTACATTTAACCTCAACAACCTACTTTTTTAGAATACAGTATTAACAAATTAATAACCTTCTTTGATGTTATGATAAAAATATCATTTTCCAGAAATTTGATTGTCCATTACTTTGAAACGAAGCAAGATACTAAGCTCTAGTTTGCGCGATTCTGTTTCTCTTTTAATAAGCTTTTCAATGGTGTAATACATGACCTACCTTTACATTTGAAATTGTTAACCCCCTATCTCCCCCCTCAAGCCCCCCAAAATCATAGAGATCAGATATGTCAAAAAATGTGTACTTTTATGCAGCACAAGATATATACAAAGTTTTGTTAACTTATTGAAAATAAGTTAACAAAAATAAGAAAGGGGGTTAAAGGGACTTTATGAACACTCTGTATATTATGTCAGCCATTTTGAATTTTTATTTTTGATATAATATTTTTGTTCAGCGACCTCAAATCCCCCTATAATATTAATTTTACTAAAATTGCTATCAAATTCGCCATCTATTACCATTATTTGTTAATAGTCGGCCTTAGCCGTTTCGTATTTTAAATTTGGACATATTCTTCTTCTGCAACCTCAAAACCCC
>JAGFPH010000908.1:352730-364741 GCA_018207615.1 Philaenus spumarius | reverse complement strand
CGTATTTTAAATTTGGACATATTCTTCTTCTGCAACCTCAAAACCCCTTATAACCCCTTTGGTATTAATTTGAGTAAAATTTCTTTGAAATTAGAATAAAGTTTCTTAACTTTGTTTCCGTCAAGTGACCTTTTATGTTTTATATAACGACGCGTTTTATTAACTTTCATCCCACTTCAGACAAAATTATAAATTGCTCGACCGAGATCGTCAAACATTAAAATTAATTACACAACACAACACACCACATTTAGATAGTACGTTTTAACTGTACACTTTCTGGCTACCGAAAGGTACCGCGCAGGCTACCGAACTCAATTCATAAGGCCGGAGCCACTTTGTTTTTACCGTGTCCTCCGAGATCGTCATGTCCGAGTTCGTCACATCGACGAAAATCAATGAGCCGTACTAATTAGGGTCGGCCTCAACCGTCATAAAACCGACCCTTATTAATGCCGCCTGAGTGAAAATGTAGGACACTCTAGTATAAAATGGCAATTCAGTATGTCTTAAGTCAAAATGAAAAAACGATATCATATTTCATTTCATGATATTTTCCAGATAATTTTGATACCAAATTTGATTACATTTGGCCAACTTTGAGCTGTACTAGCATTATAAACTTTCTTAGTAGAATCAACATTACTAATACGGTTTACAACAATAAAGCCACACAAAAGTACAAAATACAGCAACAAAAGTTACAGCAAAATACTGTAACTAAACAGTTTAGGTAAGTCCTTTAGTTTTTTTTTTTATTCTAATTATATAAAGTGATAATACGACGAAATATTATAATTATACAAATATTATAATCATACTGTTATCGGCAAAATATGTGAAGTGACTTTAAAGGGGTAAATATTGTCTAGCTATGAACTCAGTTCTGGCAATGAATACTTAAATGTAAGTATTCATTGGTTCTGGTCTCGGCGGGGCAGGTAGACGGCCGACCCTAATTAGTACGGCTCATTGATTTTCGTCGATGTGACGAACTCGGACATGACGATCTCGGTGGTGACCGTTTTTACACCCTTTCCACATGAGCTTATATTCTATTGGTGCTGCTCTGAAAAATGGGGGTGTGGTCGAGCAAGCCACATTTTCTTAGAATTAAAAAAAATGTATTCTTGGAATAGCTAAAGAATAAAATGACAATGTTTACAACCGGATACTAGGTTTGTTTGTTTAGTTAAAAGTAAACATGCTTAATGCTGGTGGTCTGTCATTGAAATAAGGGAGTGACACGTTATTTTTATCCAGACAGCATACACGACATCCTGTTTCAGAAAAACCAAACAGTTTTCCTTTCGTTTTTCTCGGAAAATAAAGTCGACAATCACATTTAAATTTCAATAATGTAAATAAGCCTTCGTGATCTTTTGCATAATTCGAAGAAACACAGTGGACGAGTTTTATCAAATCTTTTACGTTTGTTTATTTCAAACTGAAAAAAAATGATACATCAACATGAATTTCTATGGTAAGAAAATAAAAATAATTGACTAACGCATTCGCTCGCTACGCTCAGAAATGTTTTTTTAAGTTACGTTTATAACTTTATATTATTTAAAAGACTGAATATAATAATGGGAAGTATAATAATTAATTTTTATTATTTTAGGGGTTGTTATATTTTCACCCCTTAGCATTACACTAAAAAATACAAATATGGTTTACTTTTTATATATATCTTGTAAGAAATAAATGTACAAATGTCCAGCTCTCTAGTCTTAAAGGAAGTGTAACAATAAATATTTATTGTTTTAGGGGTTGTTTCAACCCTTAAATCTAAATGAATTCTACCCTATGTCTCATTCCAGGTCATGATCTATATGTGTGCCAAATTTCATTCAAATCCATCCAGTACTTTTTACGTGATTGAGTAACACACACACAGACAGACACCATTAGATTTTTATATAATAGTATAGATTTATTTTAGCTTGACATTTGCATAGGTGTTGAAAACAAGTTATTCTTAAGAGCGTATTTTAATGTAAACACAGTGCGAAATATTTTTTACAATAGGGGGTATAACCCCCAAATCCCCCCCCCCCCCCTGGTTACGCCTATGAAGGTTACTGCACTAAAAACTGAAAATAAAGCAATTTAAATAAACAATTATTATAAAATCAAACAAAATATATAAAATCTGAACAAATAATAATATATAACAAAACACGAGTAAAGTAGACAGAGACGTATCTGAGATATAAAACTTATTATAAAAGCTTTGTGTTTGTATGTCAGTAATCATTATTTTCAATTGTAAATATATTATACTAAATATTTTTTTAAATAACGCACAAAAAATATAGTATGAGAAAATTATTTTCTCAGATAGTGTTAGTATACGGCAGCGTTGTACACCGATGACCAGTGTTCCATAATATTCTTCCTTCTTTTATGTATCATCCAGAAGGTCTCACTGACGCGTTACATACAATATTTAGTTAATAAAACAATATTTCCAATGAGGAGGTATCACAGTTGCTTTTAACAGCAGTTGTTAACAACTAATAAAAGTAAATTTTGAAAAGGCTTGACTTAACTGTTGAGCCTAATTAAAACTTAAGCTTTAATTTAGGGATGGCGGCTATTGTAAAAATAACCGGTTATCGGTTTTTTCACAATCGGTTTAACCTAGCGGTTATAATTGCTAAAAAAAAACAAATGTTTTTGAAATAACCGGGGGTTTTTTTTAGAAAAAATCAACAACGATTAGAAATTTTGTTTTGTATTTACAAGAAATGGCAAAATAAACATTTACTTTTAGGCCTACTACAAGGCTTAAAACAACCACACAATTCAATAATTAGACACAAATTTGTACCAATACATTTACAAAAATAAAAATAATACATTTTAAAATAATTTACAACTAAAAATACAAGAAAACAGTAGACCTCGCTCGTTGAAATAACATAATATGTGGTTTTGAGCTTAGGTTAACAATAGTGTGCCAGTAAGGAAGTAAGTAGAAGGTTTAGCCAGTGAAAAATTACCAATAGCCCAGTTAAATAAGACCTGGTGGTGGAAATAAATGTTGGAAAGCTGGAAATCGTTTTGATCGCTTTATTTGGCATCAAATTTAAGTATGCTAGGTTTGCACCACCCTCCGCGGGGAGCTTCAAAGGAGGTGTCCAAAAAACCCCAACATTTTCGGCCTTTTTTCAGCTTTTTGCTTTTAACTCCTAAAGTAACCATATTACAGAAAATTTTACTCTTTTATAAATTAAATAGCACTAAATCCTGCGTTGGTTGGTTACCCACAATGTTTAATTTGACCCAGAAATATAGTCAAAATCAATGGTCAAAAATTTATGATTTTTACCAACTTTGCTTAAAAAGTTACTATAAAGACTTTTAAACGTCCATAACGTGGAATCGGCTATTCTAAATGAAAAGACGTACTGAATGAAAGTTGTAGGTAATATAATTCTGCGTTTACCAAGTACCTAAAATTTCAAATTTGATGAAGTCTACAAACAGAAAATTACATTTTTCGATCTGCAGTTATACGCGTAGCAGTCAGCAAAAAGGTATCTTCCAGTCACAAATCTACTCCACACTAATTAAGTTTAGAAATTGGTATTCTTAATTAAAAACTCATTAGTAAAGTTTATAATAATAATTTTTAATCAAATTAAAGAAAACTATTTTAAATTAATGATACATTTAAATATATTGTCAATGAAATATCGAAACAGGAATGTATAAATTTGGACATTTTTTATATGTGTTATTGCATTTTGTATTTGCAAATAATAATAAGAAATAATATTTATATACAATTAAGTCAAAAATAAAATCATTAATAAAGTTTTTAAAGTGGAAGGTTCATACAAAAAAAAAAAATAAAGTCGACCGATATAGAAAGCGATATGCATAATCTGATTTCGGGACAGTTATTGACCGTCAGAGGGAACCTTAGGTATTATTTTCTAGAATTTCATAACTATAGGTTATCGCACTATGGAAATTCATTCCCACCATTTATTACAAAATTCAATATTTAAGATTGGACAAAGTTAACAGCATGAAATAAACAAGAACCAAGTTTACCCGATCGCAATGCGGGGGGGGGGGGGGGGTCGCGGCAGGTCAAGGGGCACCGCGACCCGGGCACATACAAAATATATAAAGGAATTCAAAAAATAAAATGTAGTAAACACATTATCGTCAAAATAAATTTTACAATGGACAATATTTCATTAATAATGATTGATTAGGACAAAGGCACTTACGCAGAGACAGTATAGTGCCAGATTTTTTGTATGAGTGACAGGATTTGTATATATAATAGAGCGAATATATTACCTAACCTTAAAATGGTTGGTTGTTAGAACTAACAGATTCTAAATTTGCCAAGTAGGTTGCTATGGTAATAAAAATGTAAATGATTTCAAGTAATGTTTGTTGGTTCAGTATAGCCCTAACCTAAAATTGTGTTAACTTTTGATTCAAATAAGCTGTTTTATTTATAATATGTAGCAACTAATGTTTGTATTATAAGCTTTTTTTGTTGATTCGTTTGCTTTTAATTTGTTTACCTAACCTAAAAAAGGTGTTGGTTGTGAATAATAACAAACAGATTCTAAATTTGCTAAGCTTGCTGCTATGGTAATTAATGTAAATGCGTTCATCAAACATGTTGAAACTTTAGATCCGAATCAGCTGTTTTATTTGTTATAGGGCTGCAAAACCAATAATTTTTAAATTAAAAAAAAATTTTGGTAGGAACCCTAAATATTTCCGGGAAGTAGCCTAGATTAGTCTCTGAAAAGTCATCTACATGAAAATGAAAGATTTGTCAAAATTGGTTCAGCCATTGGTTTAGCACGGACAAACCGACAGACAAACAATAAAAAAGGAATGTTTAAATTTTGGTAATGCGTAAATAACCATTTGAGCTTAGAAAAAATGATTTATTCTGAAATCACAGACAGACATTTCAATTTTATTTACATGTATAGATAGGCCTAGTAGACTAAGTAATAATATCCGTGAAGGCAAATGTAGCCTATAGGCTACAACGTACTATAGAGCACTCTCTTTGCGAGCGAAGTTTTCTGTAACACTTTTGCTCTATAATAGCTGCAGAATAAGTTAATATCACCTACTGGAAGAAATATGCTATCTTTTTTGTCTGGCCTAGGTGATATAACTTTTTGTCTAATATTTAGCTGTCTAAATATTTCGATCAAAAGATTTACTCAAAATTAACCTTCTAGTAATTGTAATTAAGCTCAGTTTAGACAAGAAATTAATTTTACTTATTTCCCACCTCAAGGTAATGAGAACAGTGGAGCTGACCTTGTAAATAACTTTATTTGTGCTTTGGACACTTTGATAATGCAACCCTTTGAGTATAATTTAAACACTAGGAACTATTGTAATGGAATATGCAAACAATAGGTAAGTGAAAACTAAAACTTGTTTATACTGTAAAATAATAAATAACAATTTATTCAAAAAAACATAAATCAAAATATTCTCTCTTTGTTGGTACCTTCCCAACGAATACAATTTTTAACCAAATAAATTTAACTTTAATTCTTCTTAATAATTAATAAAGACAGAACAACTTTACTATTTTAATTGATTTTACTTATTTAATTTAATTATCTTTATTTTATTTTATTCGTTTATGAAATTTAATTATTCAATTTATTTTATTACTTTAATTTAATTTATTTTAATATAATTAATTAAAACTTTTATTTTAAAATTTACACCAAGAAAACAATCTATTTAAAATCATACCTAACCCAGTATATTTAATAAATTTAATTGAAGCTAATCAGGCAAATTTATAGGGGACAGTATCGTAAGTACGCTTTTCACAGACCTTTTTGAGACGCTTAAGTTGGCCGTCTTTAACAGTGCTGATGTTGTTTGGATGCTGCGGGTTGAGTTGCTCTCGTTCCTGAAGTCTATTGCAGTGGTACAGCGTGCTGTGATTTTGTAGTCGTGTTGATTTGAAAGTTGTACTTGGCTGAATTACAGGTGATTGATGGTTAGAGATGTCTTCCTGGTGTCTGGGATTCGCTCGTTCCGTTCCAGCGTTGTTAACAATTCATGTCCTATAGGCTCGCCAGTCTAGTTCCTGAAGTTCCAATAATGAAGTCGATTTACTACCTCATGAAGTCCTCGTAGTTTCAATGAACATCGCAACTTCTCTCACTAGTGAACTCTATTACCTTGTAGTAAATACTGATAATTTATAACTGATATTAATTTTCCATTTATGTTAAACGCAGTAAAATTTTCTAAGTCCAATTTATCTAAGAGAGTAAAAATTGAAGAGTCCAGCGTGACAAGTACTCTACATTGAAGATTTATAAAATTATAAAGCGTTCCCAGGACATCGTGCCCCGCGCTTATATAGTGTCCATTCTCACTAGAAATGATACCAACCTTAAGTAACATACACTACGTTTTTCTTGTTCTTTAACTTTGATTTTCCGGGGTTTTTCTTCTCCATATAGTTTTCCTTAATTTTCCATAAATTATCCAGGTTATTTTTATTATTCTATTGTACTTTTTATCTACTTTATTCTATTGTTTTCGTTAATGAACATCACTAGTAGGTTGGCATTATCATATCTCGTTTCTGATTGGCCGTTAATTCCGCGCGTATTCTAGCCTGTTATCGCTGTAAAACCACTATTGTTCTCCATCTTTTGTCTTTAACTCCTCACGGCGTAGTTAGTTTTTCCCGCGAGTGAGCTTTTCTGGTTCCTTGAATTTTCCTCTTCTTTTACGAATTCGAGTGGTGTTCGTACGACTTCCCGTTCTCGCGCTAGGCCCGCACGTGCCTTTCTCGTTACGTTTTCCTGGAATGTCTTCCAGTTTTTCCAACTCGCGATTTTCTTTTCTTCTATTCTGTAGTCCTTTGCGAAATTATGTACTAGCCGCCATTTTGTGAATTTTCCTTTGTTTTTCTTGGAGTTATGGGACTTATAAAAGTTACGATTTTTCTGTTTTTTTTTATTTAACTAATTTCCCGAAATTATTTGGTATACTGGATTTTACATACATTATTATACTCTATTACTTTAACTTTAATTATTATAATCTTTAAAACTTTAATTTTCTTATTTATCTTGACTCGAAGGTGTGAAAACTCTCACCCTTTTTTTCTATAATAATATTTAAACTTTTCTTTGATTTTTCTATAAAACTTTTCTTTTACAAATACTTGTTATGATTAAATTTTACTTAACTTTATTTCTTTTATAATTAAATGACGATTCAACTTGACGATTTTAACTAACTTCTATAATATTGAAAATTCTTTATTTTCTTATTCCACCTTTCTTTTAGTCTATTCTTTATTTTCCATTAACTTTTGACTTGAATTACGTAAGCATTATTTAATATTACGATTTGGGAATTGCAGGCTGACACACCCGTGTTTATCGTAATGTGCTTCCTTTAGAAAAACCCAAATACATAATATTTCTGGATCCTGGTATTCCCAAAGAAATCATTAATTAGAGGCTAAGTTCTTTTTGCATTTCTGGACAAGTCAGGGTTCAACAGTCGCTTCCGTAGATAACGCCCCGCTCGCCCCAACTTGTTGAAGGTTGCACTATATACGATTAAGTTTCCATGTTGGCCTAGAAATATCGCTTTTTACAAAATTTTTGTAAAATTTGAAATTTCCGGAATTAAACGGGTCCTGCCAGTTGTAAGGCTTATGTTGTGTGATTTTTTATTCCACAGTCCAGAGGGAAGGGGGGCTGCAGTTTTCTTTTTTAATCACATTCAACTAACGAAAGACACTTTTGAAGAATGTAACGTGTGCTTTAGTCAAAATATCGTAAAGAACTCAACAGAGCCAATTTGCGGAAAAAGCAGTTTTAAATGTTTTTTAAATTTTTATCAAACCACCCACGAAGCGGGCAAAATGAACTATTCCAACCCAACAATATATCTCGTAAATATGCATATAGATATATAAAAAAACTTTTGAATTAATTACATTATTAATAGACTAAATATATATTTCTTGCTGACGTATACGGTTTTCCTTTCAAAATACATCGTGAGAACTCAATAGAGCCAATTTGCGAAAAATGCAGTTTCCCATTTTTTGGAATTTTAAGCATTGTGAGGAAACTGTTAGACCTATACAGACGTCGTTTTGTGCTTAAATTAAATAACATTCACTACAACATCTTTCCCTATGATTTACCCCTTAAAATGAGTATTTTCCTCGAATTCGGGGTCAAAATTTGACCAAATCTTAAAACTTCCCTTTTTTTGAAAAAATAGCCAATTTTGGAGGGCTGTATTGGTTCTGGTATCCGAGCTACAGAGCTGGTTCTGGTATCAAATTGCAGCAAATTTAATCTACTTTAAAAACGTAAAGAAGATGTTTTGTGAAAAAACCCATATTTTAGGAAATCTAGTGAAAACACTGAAAAAAGTGCCAAAATTTTGCGGTTTTTCGCGTGCTACAAAGTTAGCACAGGTCTTTCGAAGCTGCAAACTTGGATATACACTACTGGTAGTGGTCCTAACAACATATTAAAAAATCAGAACTAGCCGTTAGTTTGCGATTTTAGCGATATCTAATGTACTATTTGACTGGACTATATTGTCTGACTCAAGCCATTCACCATTCTACGAATATTCAGTTTTGCGGAAACGCTTACAGTGAGCTGTTGTATGTTTTGTCAATACGTGTAGTTTTCATTTGGTAAATACATTTTTTCATTATATCGTTGTTTTTCGTCAAATAAAAGTTATCTTAACTTAATTTGAGATCTTATTTATCCCTGTATACTGGTGATTGGAGGTAGAATGGATTTATCAAAACTTTTTCGTTAATTACTGACTTGAAATATTTAAACGACTTAACAACATTTTTAATCACTTCTAAAATATGAAGGTTTACATTGTTTTAACTTGAAAAAAATATACAATGTTTCAGAATTTATGATAAGTTACAGAACTTCCATCCATTTACATTTTACTGAATATATAGCCTATATACAGTACTCTGATCTGAGCTTAGTCCCCCCCCCCAGACAAATCCTCGGTGCCCCACTGATAGTTAACCTTTAAATGGCATTCGGAGAGGTCACCCCTTAACTGCCACACAAGGTGCAGGGGACCCGGGGACATTTTGTCTGACTGGACTTCTAATTGATGTATTTTCAACCTTCAGTTGGGCTTGAAATTCCAGTGTTGTTTGTTTTTTGTGTCTCTTCTCATAGCAAAGGAAAGTGTAAACAATAGTTTCTGCACCCTGCACCCCATGTGTTTTTCAAATGATTAGAATTTTGTAACTCTCAAGAAATGGACCTACTTTAACAACATATTTACAAAGAAATGAATATTTTAGAAGCATTATATGATAAAATAATTGAATTTGGCGGTATTAGAGCATCTTACAGTGAATATGAAGTTAGCGATTGTAGCTGAAATACTGAAGAAAGCGATGAAAGTGAATCTGATGAAGTTGATTATGTTGCTAGTGCATTAAAAAATGTAAATTCTAGTGGATGTTATGGTAAAAACAGATTTAAATGGTCAAAATATCCATCTCTAAGGGTAACCAGATCCCCCAAAAAAATTTAATATCTTCTTTCCATTCAACCGGAGTCATTGGTGAGGCTCGAAATGTCGTTTGTAAAACGATCCGCTGACGTTAGTCAAGCGAATTTGAAAAATTAAGTTCGTGTAAAAAAAAACAAAACATGCAGAATAATTTAAATTTATTTTTGTTATATAAAATCCTAAACAAGTTTCATTCCAGTTCGAAAAATCTCGAAAAATTATAACTTCGATTGGACGTTTGGACCAAATCGGTTGTAAAATACGGCCGCTATTGTGCGAACACACAATATACATATATATCATTTTTAATGACACCCCGAAACGTAATCTGAAGAGTTAAGCACCTGTATATAGGTGTCTGTAGAGGTAATGATGAAATTTTAGTATTAGGTGATGGTCAAACTAAATATGTCATTTCTAGGTTCATCAGGAGCTAGATGAATTAGTACCTGATTATTAGTTACTTGTTCGGATTAGCTCTTTTCCAACTAGTTAATGACAGACCGGATAAAATAAACGTTTTGTTACAACTAAACCAATTTCTTACAACCCTTCACAATCACTTTTTGTTTATGTTACCAATAATTCCTTGAAACGATTTGGTACTTCCTCTTCTATTACCTTTCGTCTGTTTAACTTTATTTTTACCCAACTGCATATGTTTACCTTGTAAAATAATATATTTCATTTTATTTTCAATCTTTTTAAAATTACATTACTATTTCACTATGGTTCACGTTGAAGAACCGGACTTTGATTAATTTGTAGACCGAAAATACAATATTTACAGGTACTTTCAATGATGAAAGTGATTAAGAGAACATACTTATAAAAAGAGTTCCGCTGTTTGCAAAACCTGTACTTATGAACCTCCACTGACCCTAAAGATTGTTGTGAAACATTAGTGACAGTATTTAGAAATACTTAAATGATTTTTGCAAAAAAAAAAACATTATTACATGCAGTTATTTTATATTCTATAAACATTTATTATTTTGTCAAAATAATGCTATTAGTTCAAAAGTTGTATTGCTAATTTTTTAAATCTTCATTGTCCTTAAGACATCATACAAAAACTCATCTTTGATATTTAGCTCTCAATAATAAAATCCACTAATTTAAGCCCGACGGCCAAGGCATTAAATATTGTTTCGTGCAATCATAATATTTTTATTCTTTCAAAGTAATAAGCTCTATCAATCTGGATAACTATTCCAATGTATATAATACACTTTATTGACTCTGTATAAGATTTTGGAATGATAACTGTTTAATGTTTAAAATAAATAAAAACAAACGTTAAAAATAATTTGCCTTAATAGTAAAATAAAATTCATATTTCTACGGAAAATCCCTTACATTGCTTTTCAATTTTGGACACCCAACCCCCACGTATGTAATTTTCTAAATCCACCCCCGTCTCATTTTATCTTTTGTTTATTTATTGTTTATTTATAAATTCCATTTATTTTAAAGCTTTATTTAATCTTTCATTTGCTTTAGACAGCAGTTTGGCTGCACATTCACTTTGCTCTTTTTCTTATTTTCATAATTTGAAACATTTTCGTCATCAGCAATTTTTTTCCTTTTTTTGTCAAGATGTTTCTTATTTTGTTCTTCAACTATTTTCGGTTTTGTTCAGCCTTCTCAGCTTCATGTTTACAAGTCTCTTCTTTTCTCTCTCCAAGTAGTCATTATATTCTTTATAAGCCATACGTCCCATGGAAAGCAGCTCTTCAATTACAAGAATAAAACAAGGTTTATTATCAAACCGTTTAAGGGCACTTAAAGTGTGATTAAGTATTTAAGGTTCTTTCAGACATAGATGCTCGACCATTAGAAAGGGTTCTACCTGAAGTAGAAAATCCTCTTTCTCATCAGCAGCCATGTGACAGGCATAATAAAGCTTTAACAACTTTTTCAACGATTTAGGAGTTATTCCAGTGGATTTGTAAAAAAAAACTGATACTATGAATTTTTCTTTGTATTTTCATTCATCTTTTTTCTAATTGAAGAAGTTTCCACTCATCCAGGAGAATATCTGTTTGGACTTGCTATGGGATGGCCCTAGCAATTTAAACTATATTTTGACAATTTTCTTTCGATAGCCTTTCATTGAAATCTAAACATGATAATCTCTTAAGCAGGGAATTTGTAACAGATGATTTGTTCACAACATACGTACTTAATAACTTCAGAAAAATGTTTTTGTACTTGACAGAAGAAGTTATATCCTTCTTCACAACATTTTTCAAGTTTGTTGATATTTCATCCGAAAATGTGAGTTCTTTTAAAAGAAGTAGGCTATCAGTACTAAAAAATCACCATCATTAATTTTTCCAAGATCAGAAGCTTTGAGAACTTCTAATTAGCAAATCCTCCCTAACGTTTTCATAACTAACTCAGACAGCATAGAATGTAATAGATAAATGAGT
>JAGFPH010000908.1:327784-350567 GCA_018207615.1 Philaenus spumarius | reverse complement strand
CCCCCCCCCCCCCCCCCCCCCCCCCCGAGAGCTCAGAATTTTTTTTTCGTATTTCAAATGCATCCATGTGTATATAATATTATTTATGAACCAATATCGGAAAAGCCATTTAGAAACAAGATTAGCAAAGACGAAACTTAATTCTTTATTTCTATATCATATTCACTTATACACAGGCAGTCCTCGTTATACGCGGTCTCGCTTTACGCGATTTCGCTTTTAGGCGGTAGAAAAAGTCCTTAACATAGTGGTTACCCTTATGCTCTAGATGTGCAATAAGACGGGATTTTAAAATATTTTGCGTTTAAGGTTATTAAAACGTAAAAAGCGTTAGAAATATAGAAAAAAGCCAAATGCCATTGACTCACTATTCATCACTATTTCTCAAAAACGACAAAACATATTAACTTGAGACTTAACATAGTGGTTACCCTTATGCTCTAGATGTGCAATAAGATGGGATTTTAAAATATTTTGCGTTTAAGGTTATTAAAACGTAAAAAGCGTTAGAAATATAGAAACAAGCCAAATGCCACCGACTCACTATTTATCACTATTTCTCAAAAACGACAAAACATAAACTTGAGACTTAACATAGTGGTTACCCTTATGCTCTAGATGTGCAATAAGACGGGATTTTAAAATATTTTGCGTTTTAAGGTTATTAAAACGTAAAAAGCGTTAGAAATATAGATAAATGCCAAATGCCACTCTGCCACCGACTCACTATTCATCACTATTTCTCAAAAACGACAAAACATATTAACTTGAGTTACTTGAGACAAAGGTTTTGTATTTGAGCTGAGTTGTTTGAAGGGTTATAAAATTAAAATAACATTGATAATTTTATGTTATTGGTGCGCTGTCTTCCGTCAAGGTCAGTGCTCTCATAATGGTACCCACCCCACCCCCTACTAACTCTTAATTCTCCATTATCAATACATATCATTATTCATTTTCATATTTAATTTTCAATTCAACCAAATCAATAATTTTATTTATAAGCTTGTACATATAACTGAATCTTAGATTTTTAAGGTTAGTTTTTATGTTTATTGATATAATTTTATTTTGTATGTTTATGAATCTAATTTTTTTATGCCTATAGAAGGTCACAATAATTTACCATATTGAATTATTGAATAAAAGCTTCCGGAATAAATTATTAATTTAGTTTTTAGATAGACTGTACTTCTTCGAATGGAAATTTCATTTGGAAAGAGGCTGCACTAAGATACTTATCAAGAATGTTTAAATTCGATTTTCAGTTTCAATTCATATCTGTATATAAAAATGTAATTCTTCATCAAATAAACATCATCGAATTTGAGTTACCTCAATTACTTCTTTAAATTCTTAAAAATCCGATTTACATAAAATATTTCTCAAAATAAGCCCATTCAAATATGAGCTATAATAATTGCTGCGATCGTTGTTACCGATATTTTGTAAAATAATCGTGGTCAAGATATACTTCCAGCAACTGTCGCAAACTAATTTAAAATATTTTGATGTTCAGGTATAGGTTTTAGGATGATATTGTCAGACTAAAAATGTTCTCCGCAGTTTCGGTAACTCGAACCCAATCCCTCTTATTTGATGAAAGTATCAATCATCTTTACTCAATAAGAAAACTAATCAAAACCAAACTGTAAGTAGTGATTAAACTAGAATCAACACATTTTAAAAACAAAAGTTTGTAGTTTTAGTGGTTAGTAAGGACATGTGTTAAAGGAAGCTCACGTGAGCATCAACACTCAGGTTTTCATTTCAAATTAAGCTGTAGAATGTTGTTGGAGGAAAAAGAACAGTTAAGGTTTGGCTCCTGCTGTAGATACACGAGTGTTGCAATAGCAGTTGTTTTTAATTGTTAAAGGTATAACAATCGTCGCTGACAATAAACATTCAATAAAATACATAACAGCTATGATCTGGGCTCTGGCACACGGACAATATTGTGCATGGTAAAATCTTTGAGAATAATAATACATAACTTATAGTAAATAACTAATGAGCTTGGCTTGTGAGAAAGTAACTAGATAAAATAAAACCTGAACACAAAATCTCACAATAAATATGTTTACTAACCTCAAACCTGTGTCAACAACAATTTCACCATCCTCAGTGATATGTACTGTAATTTTAGAGTTTTTAATACAGTTTGTTAATACAAACTACATGTATACACTCATTAAAACTTTACACATTAACCAATGTTACCTAATTTATAATCGTAGGTGACCTCAGCTCCAATTATCGGGACCCTATTGTACATTAAAAGAAAAGTATAGTGTTTCTCTTTTCAATAAACGTCATGAATAATGTTGCCAATAATAGTAATACTGTATAGTTGTTTGTCCTTTCACTCAAGGTAACAAATATACAATTTCCTGTTGGTACATCTTTATAACGTCACTCGGACGTAGCGTCAACATTTGTTCGGTCCCTTCGTTGACGCTATAACCAAGTTCAACTGTATATATATATCAATTTTTAATCTATTTCATTCCAATCCCTGACAGTCACTTCCCCAACATAAATCACTTGCCACTTTGCTTATTAAATCACCTCCATCTAATCGTTTAATTGCTTCCCATTTTTTATTTACAGATAAAATAACACGCTTTCGCTTTCCACTCATAATGACACTCTCATTCACAAAGTTTAACACCTACACCGACTAAAAACAAAAGAACAAACTACAGTAGCAGGGGGCCTCGTGGGAAAGGATGGTGAGTCCTAAATATGATGTCGCGAGGAGGGGAGTATAAACTGGCCCAAGACCGCTTCGTCATTCACTATACTACCGTCCGCTAAAAGTCACTATACTATTGCGTTGGGTAAGGAGTGGAAATATTTTCAGGATGTACAAGGCAAACGACAGTTTTGTTTTCTTTCTGTTCAATCTAACACATAAGTTTTTTTTTATAAATTCACTTATTGAGAAATTCTCTCAAGCTATGAATTCTTTATCAAAATCCATTCAGTTAACTTACATGATTAATTTTCTAACCAATTTTCTTTTAATTCATTATGTCATTAAATTCTTTATATTTTGTTAAATTTACTGGATATTAGATTAAAAAACGAGTATTATTAGCAAAAGGAAGTTTTAATTTTACTGTTTTTATATACAAAATCATTGCTTGTTGATTTGACTTACTTTTTTCTTCATTTTATGATGAAGACTTACTTTCTCCTCCTTTTGGCCCTGAATGACACAAATTGTTTTATTAAGACAATATACAATTTTAAAATGATAACAGGAAACTTAAAAACTATTGTTTACAATGACACCAAACTATGGTGATAAAGTTCTACACAATATATTTAAGATTTAAATGGATTGGTCACTATGTTGGAGCTTTATCCGCTAAATTTAACTCCTACAATAGAGCTAATAATAACAAAATTTGTATATTGCAAAAGTTATAATTTTTTGTTATAAATAAAAAATTACTTTTATTAGTTTGTTGTACAATTATCAAACACATAAATGAATAAACATAATATCAGTCAAATTAACCATTTACAATAACAATATCAACATGAAACAGAAGAAAAGGATAATTTAATTAAATTACAAGTGAAAAAACATAGACCAAGACCGGGAGTTGAACCCAGGTCCTTTACGTTTCCGTCGTAATGCTCTACCAACTGAGCTACCCTGATCGCTCCAGATATTGGTCTATGTCATCTCACTTGTACGGTTTTACTGCAATTATTGAACCAACAGACTGAATACCTCGTGTATACGACATTGAAAACAATCTTTAATTCTTATTTTGCAGCTTAGAGTAACGTAAAGGACCCGGGTTCAACTCCCGGTCTTGGTCTATGTTTTTTCACTTGTAATTTAATTAAATATCCCTTGCTGAGAAAGTGTGTAAGCAGAAAAAAAAGAAAAGGATAAGTTTAGATTTCAAAGTAATAAAGAAAACCAGCACCTGAGTGGCATGGACTATGTTATGTAATAAAACCATTTTATTTATGTTGTGAACAAATACGGCACCAAGTTGATGTGATAACCACCAGAGAGCAGGCTAAACACTCGAGTAGGAACGCTAATTCGACGCATACATGCTTCCACAATAAAGCAGATTTTTTCATCATAAATTATCTAAATTTGTTGAAATTACTTTTATTTGAAAGACAATTAAACTTTGAATGTGGTGAGCTTTTTAAATTCGTTTGCATTATTAAATGAGAAAAAAGAATCACAAACTTTGATTTTGAGTTAATTTTAAAGAACAAATTTAGTTAAAAACTAATTTAAAAAACTAAATCATATCCACATTCGGAATAATTTACTGATCATTATTACTCCAGTAATCTTGTTACATGTTTAACATTGCTCTTATGGGAGATGAAATTATTAAAATGGTGGTTGAGTCTGCTGAACCTTAGTAACCAAATGTCAGAAAGATATTTATACTCTATATTCAAGTCACTTGTATCTGGAAGAAAAGGTGCAAATCCAGATTTTTATTGAAAATTTACAAATGTATAATAAGACCAAAGTTAGGTAGGGGTGTGCAAGATCTCGAAACTCTCGAATATTGATAAGAAATACCTCAATATCGTCTCGATCTCGTTGTCAAGAATAAAATTCATTTCACGGTTGTACTTTTCCCTACTCAGCCATAAATTTCTTGATACGTTTTTAATATCTCAAGTTTTATTTTAGTTTTTCAAACTTCTCTACAGGGACATGATTATGATATTGCAATATCTTATTTAAATCACTTGACACTGAAGAGAAATAACTTAGCAAAACAGAGATTAAGTTTTATTCAACCTTGGATTTTAGTAAAATAAATATTGCCAATTTATTACTCAACTAAAAATAAATATAATTATATACAAATTAATATGTTGCATATGTAGTGTAAAGGGTTATTAATTAATAGCCTTAAAGTTAAAGTACATATCTATGAGATACATTATATTTGTAATATCTTTCATAAACTTAGTAGCAATGGCAAATCAAAAGAATTTTAACTTATTACGTATCCCTATACTCATTATTATGCCTTTCAATGATGTAAAAGAGTATTTGATATTTCTCACTTCCAACTTGAGATTACAATTTTGGTTCATTCTTCTTCCAAAAACTCTCGTCTTTTTCTCAATCTCGATAATTTGTATTAAACAACCTCGTCTCGAATTAAAAAGTCAATCAGCTCACCGCTATAATTAGGTCAATTTAGTTTGCTTTTTGGTCAAATTTCAAATACTAGACTGAAAAGTCTAGATGCCATACAAAATCAAGTTATATAAAAATAGCAAAGTGTGGTTTTAAAACTACCCTAATCATTGCCCTACAGGCTGAAGCAGCAATTTCCTTACTTATAAATAACCCGAAGGTTTATATTGACTACTATGGTCATTTCCCATTCAGTTTTGAAAAACTTTCAGAACTTGAAATGTTAGGTACCCTTCACAGATATTGGAGAAAAGGCACCAATTTATACAGAAACCTATAGCAATCTGCTTCACATAGATTAATACATATCCAAAATTATCCATATATATATATATCTACGGATTTCAAAAGACCTCAGGCATTAACTGATTTAAAATTGGAATTTAATGTCAAACTTCGAAATACCAATACAAAAATTTAACAAATCACACACATCTACAACCAAGAATTCTCACAAATATTTAATTGCACATACACAAAATGCACAACAATATTTACTGATAGGACAAAGAATCAACAAGGGGTAGATTCTGCTTTCTTTGTCCATGTTACAACAAAAGTATGAAATTCACATTAAATGAACATGCCAGCAGTGTCACTGCTGAATTACATACAGTTTACATAGCAATTGAATTCACAAACAATACAGATCAGGACAATATGATTATATGTACACATTATATTCAAAAGTGTCTATATAACTTGTTGATTCAATCCACTATGCATTTTGGTATAGTCGTGTTATTGTTAAAATACTCAAAGAAATTTCAAAACAGAACTGGTTTTAAAATGGGTTCCTTATCATGTACAGATGGAGAAACAATGGTTCACCTGGACTTACTGATTACTAACTAAGGTCTACAACTAAACAAATAAAAAATCAGGAATTCATAAGACTTTTTATCAGTTCTAAAAAAGCAAAATGGTACAAAACAATTAGGTAAAAATTTCAAACATTCCCTGATTCTCAAAAATAAAAGCTAGGAGACTCGAAATAATACAAATAAATAGGCTAAGTTTTAGACATGCAATAGTAAATGAAACTTTACATAAACTAAATTTATATTTTACCCCCTTTTAATCTTGAGTGGCTCAAACATATCATTCTATCATGTCCTTCATGTGATCAATTCTAAAACCTCCTTTCATAATGGTAGAAATACTAAAACTAAATAATGTTTAAATTTGGCATGAAATAAATAAATATCTATCAAACATAAACAGAATAATTAAAACATCAGGCAAAACATGGATTCTTCACCCACATCCCATCCTTGTTGGGTTATGTCTGTGCTTGTTGGGTTAGGTCTATGCTTGGTGGGTTAGGTCTATTATTGTTGGTTTAAGGGTCGGCTCTAGTAAAACAGAAAGCAACCTGCGACTCCCTATAGCGGCGGTAGGTTAAGCGGACATTGCTCATCCTAAACAATGACTACATATCAATAAGACGAAAAGTTCCAATGTTACAAATTCAGCCCAAAAAAGAAGGTATAAAAGTGTGTTTTTGCGGCCCGCTGTTAGGAGCGCTGAGCGCTCTTTTTGCCGACGAGTGTCGGATTCAATGAAGTGCAGAAGAGAGACTGGGGGAGGGGGGGGGAGAGAGAGAGAGAGAGAGATAGAGCATTAGTTTTCCTCGAAAACTAAGCTGTGCAGTGTGAAGGTAAAAACCACGCTTCATTTTACACTACTATTTAATACATTTAGCAGAGCTGTAAAATTATGAAACTTTTACGATTCGTAGGTAAGAACCATACGATTTGTATGCTGTAAACAAAGTTTAATTAAATTACCTGTTTCTTATTTCTCTGATCGATATTACAACAATGATGTTTAATTCACTTTGATAATGACATACAATTTTCACTCTGCTGGAAAGATTTTCTAATTTTTGGTCAGAGACAAAGTGTCTGTTAGAAAGTTTTAAATAAAGGTTCAAATTAATGTGCAGTTTTAATACAATAAAGAACATGTTCCTCAAGGATTTGAAATTAAAAATATAACAATACTGGAAATGTTATACTTAAAGTTATAACTACAGTACTAGAAGTATCAACCCCTGCTCGCTTCGCTCACCAAACCCCGCTGTGAAACAAATGCAAACAGATTACCACTTATAAAACAAAGGTGTCAATCATGAGAAGTATTAAAATTTATTTTTATTGTGAAGGGGCTGTTGCCCCCAGTTCAACAATTAGACGTAACTATGTTAATTTCGTATGTTATTATTTATTTTATTTCCTAAATTGCCAAATTTTCCGTTCTCTAGCAGGAAAGTATAACAATCAACATTCTAGCCTGTTTTTCAATGAGTTGGTGAATGTTGTACTTTTAAAATGAACTGAACACGGGACACGGTACCTCAACTTATTGTCTGGTAGTTCTGCAAAATCGTCATTTCCGCAGTTAACTATCCAGTCTATGCATCTGTAAATAATAACTTTGCATTGATCCCATAAAGTTTAATTATTTTAAACACATCTATCAGTTTATTTTTCCTATTACAAACATCCTTTTTTTAAAATAATTGGAATATAAATGCTACTTCAGCAGCGAAACATAACTAACAAAATAGTCTCAAGTCCCTCATTTAAATAATTCTTTGTATAATAAAATCATTTATAAGTGTAATTTATTAGCGCGCCACAAAAGTGAGATGTGTAAAATCCAATATAAAATTCAAATTTAGCACTTCAAAAAACATAAAGAAAGTGAGTTTCGTCAAAAATGGTAGACAAATAACAAATTTGGGTTTCACGTTCGCTTGGTTTGTTTCAGAAATATTGCAATATAAGATTTGTAATCAGTGCATAAAAAACAGTGTGTTAATAATACAATTATTTTTCCCCCGCGTTTTTAATGGTGGGGGCACATATTGATAATTGGGAATTTAGGACTTTTCTGGTTAACTGTACTTTGAGGTGCTTCAATCCTGCTGCACCTACGGCTTGATTTTGAAAAACTCGGAATCAAACCCATGACTATCAATCCGTAAATATATGTATTTGAAATTTGACAGTTTGAATCAATTGTTTGTTTTGTAAAGGAACAGTTTGAGGCATTAAATTTTACAAATTCAAGTAACATTAAAACGGTTGTATCTACAAACACTTTTAATGTCCGCCTTTTAGAAAGGTAAAAAGATTTTTTACACTAAATAAGTCTGCAAGCGTGTGCGCTTACGTGGAAAGTTTCATCTCTATATTGTTAGTGGGTTTTAACTAATAATTTTTAATTAAAATATCACATACAGACTGATAGAAGGAACGCTCATTTTAGGACATACCTTCATAGGAATTTTTTCAATCATTTTTACGCTTAGAATCATATCCTGAATGGCGTTTTCCGCCAGTTAGTGCACGCCCCTCTTGGGGGCGATGTCTAGGATCGGACGGCGATAATATTTTATTGCAATAATAAATTTAGTCAAATGCGTTTCATTTATTTTGACCCAGAAAACTGTTTGTTTACACAAATTTGTATTAAATTTATGCAATTAGTAAGTACTTAAGAGTAGTCCTGGTTACTAAACCATATTTGCAATATTTTTATTGGCAGAATCTATTTCACTTAGGAGGTAAAATGGAGGCAATACTCAGCGTTTGTGTAACTTTCCATAGTTAATTAATAAAGCAAACACAGTTTAAAACACGAAAAACTTAATGCTAAAATGTTTCTAAATGCAATACTATGGATACAATATTGTTTGTTGCTTTTTTAGAACAATAATAAAGTCAACAAAAACAGAATCAGCTGGTGCCGATTGTTACTATATCATCACAAACAATAAGTCAGACAAAACTCAAATCAGCTGACTCCTACGAGTTTAGTATTAACTGAAACAATTCTTAAAAGAACTTACCAATAGTATAAATTTAATAAAAACTTGTATAAACAAACAGCTTTATGTGTCAAAATAAATGAAACTGATTTGATTAAATTTAATAATTGCAATGATAAATAACAGAGGGGCATGCACTGTCTGGCGAAAAATACCATAAGTCCGTTATTCTCTAACCAATTTTTTTTAAACAAACTTAATCGATAGGGAATTCAATTTGCAAAAAAAGTTATTCTTGACATTTTTTCGGGAAAGGGCTAGTTATTTTGTTATTTCCGTTCGAAAGTTGTAAACGGTCGCCATTTTTAAAATATTGAAGTCACGTCAACTTAACTTTTTTCCCATTTAGGTAATACTATCAAAAGGTTGATATAAATTTGGTATTATTTCGTTTAGTAATTTTTTAGATATGCATTAAAAAAAAAAACATTTTGGTCACAGTAGGACAACCAAAATGATTTTAGACAAATTAACAGTGATTTGATGTTTACTTTGTACCCAAGAACAATTCCAAAACAATATGTGACAAGAGTTATGAAGCACCCTGTTTAATAACCCTCTTTTTATCCTCGTCCTTACATATTCCCATTAAAAATTAACAGTCAATACATTTTAATAAACTTCACAAAGTCTTTGATTCTTATGTTGATTAATTCCCTACGACTTGTATGAGAATTAATTCTCGCACAAATACAACACAACAGTAAAGAAAACTTTATGTATTCATACATTTCTTTGTCTTTCACTGGAAACCTGAAAAATGATAAGTCTTTATTTTTCACAGATGTATTGTTGCAGTTTTTATAGGAACATTTAGATCCTCCACTTTTTGAACAGGACTGCATTGCAAAATGTAGCAGCTATTTACTTTACACACTAACAGTATTTACACTATAAACCATATTACATACCAAAACCATATTTACAAACTTACATTACTTAAAAAACATTAGAAAAGAAAACCAACTAAAATGTATTTATTTAGTACACTGCTATTACAATGTGGGAAATGAATCGCATTGACAAATATGGGGCTACGCTACCAAAGCTTGTCTGAGACACAACAATCTGCGCTCAAGGTCACATGACAGTCGGACCTCTCTGTCTCTCCTTCTCTTTCCATTCTTGTCACACACTCGGCCTGCAAAACGCGCACTGAGAGCTCCTAGCGACGAGGTGCATGAACTAACTTTTATACCTACTTTAATGGGCTGAATTCTACCCATTTAAACTGTTCGTCTTATTGATATGTAGTCATTGTCCTAAATCCATTTAAAACCCGCAGTTGTTCAAATAGCGTTTTTTTTAAATACCAAACTCTTGGGGACAAAATTGATCATCCGAATGGCTTGGTAATTTTTCGCTATAATTAATAGTTACAACGTAAAAAATATTTAAAATTACCCTATAGCGGCGGTAGGTTACACGGACATTGCTCAGCCTAAATCCATTTAAAACCCGCAGTTGTTCAAATAGCGTTTTTAAAAATATACCAAACTCTTGGGGACGAAATTCTTCATGCGAATGGCTTGGTAGTTTTTCGCTATAATTAATAGTGACAACATAAAAAAATATTAAAAATCAATGTTTTAAATTGTTAATAAATATTAAACAAAATATTTTTTTTAGTTTTGAAAAAGCCATTTGCATGCATATTGGCCATAGCTTTAAAATGACATATCGTTCATAATTATCAGATAAAAAATAAAGGAAAAATTTGGATTTTAATTTAACATTAGTGTTATGGAGTGTCAGCCAACATGGCTGACAGCTAGAGCCGACCCTTAAGTCATTGCTTGTTGGGTTAGGTCTATGGTAGGTTAGGTCTAATATAGTTCTGTTGGTTTAGGTCTAATCTTGTTGGGGTAGGTCTATGCTTGGTTTATTAAGTCTATGCTTGTTGGGTTAGGTCTATGCTTGTTGGGTTAGGTCTATTATTGTTGGGTTAGGTCTATGCTTGTTGGGTTAAGTCTATTATTGTTGGTTTAAGTCATTGCTTGTTGGGTTAGGTCTATGCTTGGTGGGGTAGGTCTATGCTTGGTGGATTAGGTCTATTATTGTTGGTTTAGGTCTATGCTTGTTGGGTTTCAAGCGAGGAGAAATCCCCGGGAAATCTTTCTAAAATCCTAGCAATCAAAAATGTATTTATTTTGATTTTTTTAAATTAATTTTGTACACATTCCATTATAGCTCATTCAAAACACTGGGTTATTGTTGGAAAGCCTCCAGAAAGAGACCACTTGCATTTTATGTGTTTTTGGTAGCTGATCACAAAAATCTGAGTCCCAAGGCTGGATCCCAAATGAATCGAATGCCCTTAAAATCCAAAAAACACCCCTTTAACACCATCTAATGGGAAGAAAATAATTTTTCTGAACATTTCAATCCTCATCCAAATTCAGAGCAAAAAGTGAAAAGAAAGTTTTTATTATATAAATGTGGAAATATTATATAAAGGTAACAAACGTTCATAAAAAATTACATGAGATCCGGAGAATATCCAACTCAACTTATTTTTTGGAATTTACTTAGTTTATAAAGGCAATGTACGGTTAGTTTTCACTCCCAAAGGAGTGAAAAAATTTTCTCATACTCAATCCCCATTCATGCAAATTGAAATCAAAAAGTGAAAAAAAAATGTTTTTCATCCCTTTTTTATTTTACGTTAATTTTTGGGTAGCTTACCCCCTCTGGTTAGGCTTTAGAATAAGGTATATCCTAATTTCAAATAAAAGTACTTGATTATAAAATTTGTATTAACATTGGCTCATTTCCTAAGATTATTTCACAGTATTATCCAAATTAGTGCAAAACAACCCGAAAAAGAGGTGTTTTTTTTTTGCATTTTTGGTGGTGTTCCAACAATTTTACAGCCGTAGGTCCACATTTTTTTTAGTTAGCGACCAAAAAACATAAAATACAAGTGGTCTCAATCTGGAGCACGTTCCGACTATATAACCCCGCGTTCTGAATGGGCTATTAAACAACATTTGCTTTTTGTGACTAACACAAATTTTTCACATAGTAAAGCCATACTTGAGAATAAACGTAAATATTTGATAATAACAAATTAAGATATCCCAAAAAAAAATTCTATTCTGCATACACAGCCATATAAATATTTTTCTAGCTAAAACCAAGATAAAGAAGCTATAACCAAGCTATATTTTTTCTCAAGAAAATTCTGAATAAACAATAGTGGTGAAAAAATGGAAACTAAAGGGGGAGCAAGATATAAATCAGAGTCTAGCTGTAAAGCAAAACAATAAGAAGAGAAAATACACATCAATCTGTGTGGAAAACAAATTATGTTAAGAATTTACAAATAATTTCTGCCTTAGGTCCTATCTTAAATGTTTTAAAGTTAGAGAGCTAGCAGGCCCCAGATGATCTAATATTGATGGTACTAGTTAATCAGCATTACATGTAATACTAACTTTATTTGTTACATTTTTGACAAAACTATTCAAATAGAGCGCCTTCATCCAAGATACATATCCTACAACCTACAACACAGAAAAGACAGAACCAGTATCTAACAATACACGAACTCTGACACACGTGTACAACAATAAGTGATACATGTAAATGTTGTGTACAGTAGTTTGATTACCAAACACTATGTCCATTAACCAATGAAAGTTAACATCACATTATAAAGTTTTGAAAATGCCCGAACAATAGGTGAACATGACATAACTGGAATGGGATCACCGGAATGGGTTGATCCTCTTTCATTTGAAAAAAGAATCATCGAAATCGGTCCTGTAGTTTCCGAATAATTGTTGGACAAACATAAAAAATGAATTACTGGCCACATACTGGGCCAATCCTTAGAAAACTGGAATTTGTATACAGCCTTTTTGGTATTTTCCATTTTAATATTTTTTTCCTATTTTAGCTACTACCAATTATTTAAACAACATTTTTTGAAGTCGAGTTTATTTCTAAAAGTTTTTATTTTGAAATTGGTTGAAAACAAACAAAAAGGACTGTGGCAAAAAATAAAATAAAAGGTAATTTATTTATTGAAAACTGAAGCTAACACATAATATATAAACTAAATAAGAAACATTAACCTAGAGGACTAGGCCTATGTTTGCCACTAAACTTAAAAATAAATTAAGAATTAAAAGAAACCTAGAACTAGAATACTAGAATTTGAAATTGTAACATCATCAACTTTCCAAAGTAAATATTATCAAATTAGATTAAGACCATAAGTTAATTTTATTTAAAGAGAGCATTTCATTTCAATTTAATTAAACAAATTTAAGAGAGCTTAATATTAAAAGTACAGCAGAGCTTCGATAATCCGAACGTCAATAATCCGAAACGTCAAAAATCCGAACGCGTTCTGAGGCAGCCCCTGCAAACATTTAGTTTTCGTTTTCGCAAATTCCAATTACTGCGTCGTTAAAAGTTTCACCAAAATTTTTATCGCAGTTGACATTATTATTTCTTTTAAAACACTTCTTAATGCCTGCTCTCACACGCCCTCACAACAGACTGACTGTCAGTATTTTCACTGTCACGCTAAAAAAACTGCTTTAGCGCTAGCAGTATACATACAGAAAGTTCATTCATTTCTCTTTGTGTAATTATTATAATAGTGTGTCGTACATACAGTAGTGTAGTACACAGTATTTTTTTTATTTTTCGTTTGTGTTAACTATAATGTACAAGTGAACTTTTAATTATGTACTGTACTGCAATTGAGAGTTACAAGTGTAATCATGTTGGCCCTACTGTGTACGTGCAGGTTCTTTTAAATCATAATATGTAAGTAGTCATACATACTGCATTGTAATTACATTACTGCTTGTACTGTTTAACCACTTTAATCGATTAAAGGACATATATTTTAGCCTAAATGGCCTTTTCTTGGTTATTTTCAAAAATCCGAACAAATTGATAATCTGAACCCCCCTCGGTCCCAATTAGTTCGGATTTTCGACGCTCTACTGTACTTAACGTAAAGGACATAGACTAATAAGGTACACATTATAAAGCCCAAGTAAACCCAAAGTGCGTGTTTAAATCTCATCTATGACAGAACAGTTTAATATAGACAATCTGAAATGTAACCAGATAATTTTAATCAATCCGTATTCAGATTGAGTTAATATGTGTTAAAAATATAGTGAATCATCTATGACAAACATACAATCTATTCATCACAAGAGACTTTGAACTGATTTATCTATAAACTAAGCTACCGCGAATAAAATCAATATATCTCTATCTTATGTGCACATTTAATTTGATTTTACTTACATGCTCTCTTTTAATATTCCATAATAGG
Organism: Philaenus spumarius; assembly: GCA_018207615.1. Taxonomy (NCBI): domain Eukaryota; kingdom Metazoa; phylum Arthropoda; class Insecta; order Hemiptera; family Aphrophoridae; genus Philaenus; species Philaenus spumarius. The sequence goes on along the minus strand of JAGFPH010000908.1, from coordinate 336,218 downwards.
TATTCATTATTTTATTTATGTGTATGTGTGATTTTATTTTAATATGCTTTCTATATGAAAAAGTATCAATAAATGTTGAAGGTTTATTCAAGTCGATTGCTTCATTATTGTCTTTGACCTACCTTTCACATGTTTGATCAGGTTGCACGATTTCATGACCCCCAGTGGCGTAACAACCAGGGGAGCAAACAGGGCACGTGCCCTGGGCGCTACTCTGGAGAGGGCGCCGTTTTGATTTCGAGTTTTTGAGTTTTCTTTTTAATAACACATGTTTTAGGAAAGACAAAGTTAAAATCAAACAGTAAATTTGTATTGTCAGTTATAGGGCAATTAATGTTTTTCTTTTATAAAACGCGATATTGAAAAATAGTTGTTTTCAAAGCTCTGATATAGCAATACTTGCACAAGAGTAAATTATTTATGCTTTCTTAATAATTTCGGAAGCGATCGTGTGAGTTCGGATATTCTCGAATGTTCTCGCTCGCTTTAGTTGGTCTTGGTCGGTCCACACACACACAGCTAGTTGGCTGTAGCAAGTTGTTTTGTTTATGTTGTCACTAGGGACTAGGGTAATTGTTTACTATTACCGAAAACATATCTGATATCTCAATATGGGTAGATTTACGTCTGACAAACAATTACCATTTGGCCTGTGCTGATTACTAATCGATTACATTAAAACTTAAATTGATTCAAAATATTAACCCTACAACTGGCAATGTTAAGGAAAATGGACTTTTTGGCGTTAGTTTGCAAGCATTTTAAAGGAACAAATGTTTTATAGATAAGGATGTTTTATTGGTTGGAAAAGCGACTAAATGCAAGCGTTTAGAAAACGCCCCTTTTCTTGGAAATGGTTAGACCGATTTCTGATTTAATGACAGTTTTAGAAAGGGGAGACTGTGATAAACCAATGTATATATATGGGCGAGATATTTCACACTAGTTCTGACAACACGTTAACTATATTATTATATATCAAAAGCTTTAAATGTTATAAATATTATAAAATAGTCAAGAAGATTTTATAAAACTAGGCCTATTTGTTAACATTTGTTTATTTATATACATTATTGCACAAAGTACCGTACATTTGTAAATTGTAACAAAGTGTATTCATAATGAAAGGAATTGATGTAATTGAATATAAAAACAATTGAAGCTTAGTAAAAAACATCTTTGATTTAATTTGTGTATTTTTAACCCGTAATTTTTAGTTAATAATGACCGTTTTGTTCTTTGAGAGGGGTGCCACTCCAAATCTTGCCCTGGGCGCCAATTACCCCAGGAACGCCACTGATGACCCCAAAAGATTTTTGAAGAATATTAATTAAATTCATTTGTTTAGTACAAATAAATAAATTGTCTGTAACGTTAGCAACTTACAAAATGTCAAAAATCTTTAAAACAAAACAACTAGAACGAGAGAAAATATGAGTAATCGGTCATAAATACACACAAAGAATGACAGATGATTAAGGCAAGAGTAACAAGAGCTTTGATAAGTAAGAAGTTTATATTATAAGCTCAGGATGGTAAAATCTTATACCAATAATTTTAAATTGCAAAAATAACATCAACTAACCCAATGGCTTTGTAAAGGTATTCCTGGCAGAAGTCACACTCATTATGCAATAAGAGGTCACCTGGAATTTCAAATTAACTGCATTAAATACAAATAAGTAATAAGAATTGAAATTTGTGAGAAACTTACGATTGTTAAATACATTTTTACGAACCCATCCGACTATACTGAAGACAAATTCGATCATATAAAAGAGATCTGTGCTAGGCCCAACATTATTATTAATGTATGTATGCGATTTAGTAAGTAATTTGCAATCAGATACATACCCTTATTCAGAAGATTCAACGGTTGTGATTGAAGTAAGGAATAAATGCGAAATAAATCATAAGAAAAAAATATGTAATGAACTACTGGCTTTCTAAAAGATTTAATACTTATTATTACAATCATATAAAGCACTAAGCAATTAATTCAAAACAAACTTTTCAAAGACAGATTTATCAGTACTCTTAAGTTACAGTACTGAACAATAGTATGTACAATATTTCAGTTTTTTTTTTTTTATATCAGAATTAGAACCTTTTTCTACAACTTAAACATGTATTAGAAATTAAGTAGCGGCTTTAAAAAAAATGTGCCAATGTCAAACTTTGAATTCAGTTTTCTCAGAACTCAAAAAATGTTAGAAGTCCCCCACACTTTTGACGTCGGGCCGCCTATTTTCTCCCTCCTCAGAATTAAACTGCAAAATAAACAAACTACGTATTTATTTTCACATGTTTATTTATGCACGCAGAGTAACTGAAACTTTATTTTTAACGTTTTACACACAAAAATGTAGAAAAATGTCATCTCCGGATGGTCCCATCAAAATCGGTAGAGAAGGATTCCACTGTAGCAATACTGCTAACTCTCCCACCCCTCCTAAGGAACAATTCACACCAACATTGCCGACGCACGTTATATCCACTATATATCGCAAGCATACGCCTGGGAAGCAATCACAACTAAGTAAATGTCTCGTCAGGCTACACGATTCAGTGGTTTATCCCGCGCTTTTGTCTTGTCCTAACACTTTCCCAGCAAGCAGCAAAGTTTAGTTACACACAACTGACTGTACATTTATTTGTTCAGTGGGATCGCATCTTAATAGGTGACGTTTACTACAGTATGATATATTTACAAAACATAAATGCTACAGTTTGTTAATAGTACACAGAAGAACATGTATTTAAATGTTCAACCTAATTTTTTACTTATTAAACTTTACACACTTAATAAACCCATGAATAATGTTATCAATAATAGTAATACTGTATAGTTATTTGTCCTTTCACTCAAGCTAACAAAAATACAATTTTCTATTTTAGCCAAAACAATGGATTGGTTATGGGATGTCCACTGTCGAGCATAATGGCGGAAATATTCTTAAACTATATCGAAAACCGTGACATAATATCTCCCAATAATAAACACCTTAGGAATATCACATATTAGCATAGATATGTTAATGACATAATTGTCTTACATCAGGGCACGTCAAGACAAATCCAAAATTCTTGTATATATTTAAACAATATACACACATCTTTGAAATTCCCCTCTGAAATAGAAACTAATAACAGCATCAATTATCTCGATCTCACAATAACCAAATCAGATGGAAGAGACCTTTTCAAAATATACAGGAAACCGACTCACACTGATCATACAATCCACGCCACATCCGATCATCCAATTTCACATAAAATGGCAGCTTACAACAGTTTCATCCATAGATTAAGAAATATTCCCTTGACGGAAGCAGACTTTCAAGAGGAACTCAAAACAATTGAGTGCATTGCCACCAATAATGGTTACAACGTTTCTATTGTAGATAGATTGCTCAAAAAACAAAACAGGAACCACAAAGTTAAAGAATTGTCACAAAGAAAGAAAGTCAAATTTATGGTATTTAACTACTACAAGCCGCTTGAACACACACTTGGAAATATCCTCAACAGACATGGCTACAAGGTCGCTTATAAAACAAAAAATAATTTGAAGGGTTACTTAAGTACAGTAGGACCCCTCTTAACCGGTCTGGTCGGGACCAAGACCATGGCTGGTTATGAGTTTATCCGGTTGATCCGAGGTTCCCTTAAAAAATTGATGTTAAAATAAGACATTATTACAACTCATTTTATTGTATGTACTGTACATACATAAGCAAACAAACACCAACAAATTAAACATTTTAACTTACATAAACTTTGAAAAATTAATTTACATATTCAGTACTAATTTATATATAGGCTACAAGAACTTATGTTCTCACGAAATTCAGTAAAGGTTCCGACAAAGCAACAGACGAAGAAAGAGAAACAAAGGATGCCGCTTTGTTAATTGATTCTAAGAAAAAATACAGTTGCCGTGGAAGCAAAATTTGATTCCCCTCTTGCATCCGCGGCAAGAGACAAATCTTTGAATCAATTGACAAAGTGGCATCCTTTGTTTCTTTTTTACTCCCCCACCGCCCCTGTTCCCCTGCCACAACACTCCCCTGTTCCCCTGCCGCACACCTAACGTTGCGTCACCCGTTTTATTAATGTCCGTCAAGCAATCAATGTTTGAGACTTCGGTCAGTTAATATATTTGACTCTGTTGTTCCTTGTGGTAGGCCGGTTAATCCGAGGACAGGCTGATCCGAGGCCGGTTAAGAGGGGTTCTACTGTAATACAAACAAATTAAAAGACAAATTTGAAGGCTCAGGAGCATATCAGTTATCATGTCGCGATTGTCCAAAAATATACATAGAGCAAACAGGAAGATCTTAAGAAAAGATTTAAAGAACACCTTCCATCGGCCAAACAAAGTGTGAACCTCACAAAAACTGAGACGGTACCCTCGAAATATTACATCATTGTAAAAATGGAAAGTTGATAAACGCGCTAGAACAGTTCGAAATTTACAAGAACTATAAAATAGATAGTAGGAAACTATTAAATGAAAAACTAAATTTTGAAGCTAACGCGTTATACGACACCGTATTGACACATGTTGATAACGCATCATCCCTTCCAAGCGATTAACTTACCTACCATCAGTGCGTACCGGGACAGCGTCGTATGTGGTCGCTCAACACGAGTTTAGCAATACGAACGTGTAAATGTGTTTTATTTGTTTATCCGTTGTGTAATCGTTGTGTTAGTTAGGTGAACGTGTTTATGTAAGTGACGAAGGGAAACCTGATATACTTGAAAATAGCTGAATAGCCGAAACGGCCGTCGTTTAGCGACGAATAGGAATATTGAAGACGGTAAGTCAGATATCTTATAATACGTAATCAATATTTGGAATGGCGACTAACAATTGTTACAATTTTCTGTTAGTACATCTTTATAACGTCACTTTGATGTAGCATCAACATTCGTTCGGTCCCTTTTTTGTCGCTATAACCAAGTTTAACTGTATTTCATTATATTTGTATGCACTATATTTGTAAAGATCTGATTGTTGGTTTTTATACATAGCACAATTACAGGACCAGAAATAGAGATTCTGCTAAGAATTCTATGTATCAAGATAGCACTTATTACAAACATAGAAAATAATTATTCTAGACAAAGCCTACTCTATGTCTTATTTTTAAATTTCTTCAAGGTATGCAATTTCTCTTTAATGATTGTGGGGTACTCTATTATTAAATTTATTAGTGAATTTTTAGTATTGTAATGTGTTAAAAAATTGTATTATTTAAGTGTATTTGAATTCAATCTCATTTGATTTACGTAACTGTACAATGTGTGATGGAAATATATGATGAATGAATTTTTGTAGCAGCAACAGCTGATGCTACACCCATTTGATCTATTATGTCTGATAGCCTGATCTGTTGAACACCTTCTGACTTGTCAGTCAGCTTCCAGAGCAGCCAGAATGAGGACGTGTTTACCGAGTCTGTCGTGCAACATGGATTTTTATCAACGTATTACCATTCAATTTGTTTCAAGTAGCAAAAACGTGCCACAAAAGTTATGAAATGTTAAAATCAGTTAATGGCGATAATGTGGTAACTCTGAAGATAGTTTACAAGTGGAATGAGTGATTTGAAAGCAGAAATAAGTGGGTTGATGGCGAGGAACTGTCAGGACGTTTTTTTAAATAATAAACAGATAAAAACATACAAAAAGTGGCCAAACTTGTTAACGATATGATAACACGTCATTGTGTGAAATGTCACTAATATGAAATATTAAGTTTTTAATCAATGTTAAAGTAAAGATGAAATTAGAATAAATTAATGTAAGAAGTTTACAAAATAATAAATTAATAAAATTTTACCAGAGAGATCAAATTAATTATAAAATGATTGTTTAAATCCAAGAAAAGGTATAACAAATAATAACGGGTGTTTTTTAAAGACAATGCATGGAACTACAGAAGTGTTAAAAAAACTAAATTAAACAAAAAATTTAGTTTCACATACAGTTAGGCAAATTGACATAACAACAAAAAGATGTCAAAAACAGTTTATACTAAAAAAACAATAAGTTACTAAAAAACTTTTCCAGTTTTCGCCATACGCTTACAAATCGAATTGGATACAATAAGTTCCTCAAGAAGTCAACAAAAACAGAAATTAAAAGTTTAAAACCTGTAAAATAAATATTGTTTGTTATACTTTACTTAAAGCCAGAAAGCTGAAATTTTGTAATCTTTTCATTTCTTACAAGATACATATAAAAAGTAAACCAGTTTTACATTTTGTTAAGTGCTGCTAAGGGGTGAAAGCGTGATAAAAAACCCTAAAAACGATAAATATACATTGTTATACTTTCCTTAAAGCTAGAGAGTTGAAATTTTGCACATTTATTTCTTACAAGATACATATAACAAATAAACCAGTTTTACATTTTGTTAGGTTTTGCTAAGGGGTGAAAATTTAGTAACAACGCCTAAAACTATAAATATTAAATGATTACCGTCTAGGAATGTGAAATTTGTTACACATATTGCTCATATTCGCTAAAGGTGCACTAAGAAAGGATTTTAAAATATTTGGGTTTTAAGGGTTGAAAAAACAACCAAAACAATAAATATCGTTTGTTATACTTTCCTTGAAGCTAGAAAGATGAATTTTTTTACATTTATTTCTTACACAATAGATATAAAATTAAACTAGTTTTACATTTTGTTACGTGCTGCTAGGGGTGAAAAAGTGAAAATAACCCCTAAAAACAATGAATATATATTTGTATACTTTCCTTAAAGCTAGAGAGCTGTGTAGGTGATAATAACCACCCAGGTTTTTCACTTATAAAAAAAAACTGATATTTTGTAAATTTATTTCTTACAAGATATATTGAAAAATAAACCGATTTCGCGTTTTGTCACGTTCTGTTAACAACAGCCGTAAATGAAGAAGCAACCCCTAAAACAATAATTATTAATTTTTATATTTTCCTTTAAGCTAGAAAGCTGAAATTTTGAAAATTTATTTCTTACTAGATCTATATAAAAATAAACGTTACATTTTGTCACATTCTGCTAAGGGGTGAAAATTTAGTAATAATCCCTAAAACTATAAATAGGCCTATTAATTGAATACCACCCATGAACGTGAAATTTGGTACGCGTATTGCTCTTAGAGGATATATGCGAACTAAGAAAGGATTTCAAAATATTTGGCCTTTAAAGGTTGAAACAACCCCTAAACCAATAAATATTATGTTATACTTTCCTAAAAGCTGAAATTTTGTACATTTATGTCTTACAAGATACATATAAAAAAATAAACCAGGCTTACATTTTTTATCAAGTTCTTTTTAGGGGTGAAATTAGTAATAACTCCTAAAACTATGAATATCAATTGATACCACCTAGAAACGTGAAATTTGGTAAGCTAATTGCTCATAGGCGCTAGAGGCGCACTAAGATAGGATTTTAAAATATTTGGCCTCTAAGGGTTGACACATTCCCTAAAAAATAAACCAATAGTGTTTGTTTACTTTCCTTAAAGCTGAAATTTTGTACATTTATTTCTTACAAAACACATATAAAAAGTAAATGAGTTTTACATTTTGTTACGTGCTGCTAGGGGTGGAAATGTAATAACATTCCCTAAAAACAATAAATATTAATTGGTATTCTTTCCTTATAGCTAGAGAGCTGAAATTTGGCACTTATTAATTTTAAGAAAATACTTTAGACATAAACTGATCAAAACTATTCCAATCTACACATTTGTATATATTATTAAAGACGTATCTTTGTGATCTGCAAACATTCAGCTAAAACCGTGATTTACCAGTCTGTAGGTTTAGCAGTTCAAAAAGAAGACGCTCTTCACACTGATTTTTTTTAATTGGTTAAATTTATTCAGCACAAATACCACGACGAAGACGATTGATGAGCAGCCAGTGAATAATAAATAAAAAACTAATTGAAAACTCATGTAATAATTCACTTTTGTGAAATAATAGATGAAAGAAAATATGAGACAAATATTACAATTATGTAAAATAGTGATGAAATAAGTAGTAGACAATAAGTGAAAAAATGACTAACAAAATCATTTCCTGAAAATCCAAGTTTGGAATGTAATTTAGGCTTTGACTGGACAACCTGTCGCCCAGGTAGTGATGTCACAACAGAAGGAGTGGCAATAATAACTTACTAATGAATAAAATGAAACAGATAATTGGGTTGGCAGCACTGCTGCAGTATTGGCTATACACGGGTTACGACGGATCCCATTAAAATTGATATTTGAAGAGTTTTTATAAATCTCAGTCGGTTTAAAGTTTGTATTTAGTGTTAGTGAACAGGAATATTGTATTTGTTTTCTTTAAAAGTGTACTGTTTAATTTGTGTGTTGGTGTGTGTGTGTGTGTGTGTGTGTGTGTGTGTGTGTGTGTGTGTGTG
>JAGFPH010000908.1:293708-303800 GCA_018207615.1 Philaenus spumarius | reverse complement strand
GATTTTGTAGCTGCAGGACAAATGAGTATTTGTGGAGTAGACAAAATACATGTTGTATGAGAAAAACTTTATACAACTTAGTCACATGAGTTAATTGCTTCATTTGTACATTTAAAGTAGCAAAAGCTTTGTTAAGTAAGAAGTTTGTATTCATAACAAAAGTACAGGTGACCCAATATTTCTAATAACAAAAATAATTTACCATTACAAAAAAAAACTTCAACTTACCCATGCAGATCTCTTTTTCTCTGCAGAAGCACCGTTATGTCTGCAATTACAAAAAATAATTATAAAATGTTTAATAGAGTTTAGTGAAATGAGTAGGGATTAGAATTTACAAGGCACTGTATTTCTTTTAAAATCTCAACTTAAATTCATTTAAATGTACAGTAATTCTCAACTCATAGTTTTCAAATGGAACTGAGAAAAAAACAATTGTTTCCATAAAACTGAAAATCGAAGAAATCAGAAGATGAGAGGCGTGGTCGAAGAAATCCGTTATTCTAGGAGAGGGAACGGAGTCAATCTTTAAAGTGCTATTATTACATTCTAATACTACTGTACTCATCATAACTGGGTCAATAAGTAAAACATCATGAATCCCTTTTTTTACATTCGCTTCATATAATTTTTCATATACATTTTTGTTTAGTCGGTTTCATATAATTTGCTAAATTAAACAAATCAATTAAAGAGCTAACTTTTATAGATGTCGATCATGAATATATTAATGGATATCAATCATTTCTTGTCTCTAAAACCTGTATCACGAATCGAAATTTTACATCAGCAGAATGTAAGTGATACATAAGAAATGCAATTTGATTAGGAGCCTAATTTAATTTTAAACTTAATAATGTTATGAATGAAATATTAGGCTTGAAAAAGATCTTGTGTTTCTTGGAATTAAAAGTCGGGCTAGGTGTTATTGGTGAGAAAATAGGAGGGAAAATTGTGAATAAAAAAAGAGCATCGCCCAAATATTAAATACATTTTATTCTGCTATATATTAATAAAAATTCCAAAATAAAATATATTCATTGAAAACTTTCGAAGGTTCGAGGGCAGATTTTTTCGATCTATAGTTTGTCACTTTAATGTCTGTGAATGGCAGGAAGAAGATAGGCTTTAGGCACATGAACTACTAAGACAATGTTAGTTACTTCGATTTGTCAGAATAAATTTGCAATTTCACATGCACATAAACAAGTTTGTGGTATTTGCATGAAATGATCACTCTTATTTGATGGTAAATAGTAATTAAATTGTAATGAAGTTATCCAAGTATGTTCGTTGTTGTTTGTGGAAACTTGTTTGTTTTAAGCTTATATGATACAAAATTATTGTTGAATCGTAATTTGTATTTTGAAAAAAGATTCGCGGCAATTTAGCTCCAGGAATTTTAATTCGATAACACATTTTTTATCATATAACGTAACAAACGTCTGCATCCAATATGTTTGCTGCACATATTTTACAAAATATTTTAATTAAATCGGAATTTGTATGTATGATATAACATAATTTTATTGTAACATAACTTTTTTCATATAGCAAAAGATATAAACTGTTCAAATTGTCATTAACATCAATAATAAATAACACAAAACAAATACATACTATCCCTAGAAGTACAAATTTATAACACAAAATCACATTTTATTTCAGTTTAGTAACTATTTATCATTAAAATAATCTTTAAATGTATAAGAAGCTTTTGTAGGGAAAAATGCAATCAGAGATTTTAAAAACTAAGAAACTATGAAGTTTTCCTTACTCACCGGAAGATTATTAAATGAACAATTTTGGATGCTATATTTTGTATTACACTGATTATTTTTGTATACATAAGAGTAATTACTTTTCGTAATCAAAATATACTCTTAAATATACAATATAAAAGTGTAAATATTTTTTTAAAATTTTAACAAAAGTATACAAAAAATTGTTTTTATTTTTATTTAAAACAATTTGTATCTATCAGTCAATCTCAGTTGCAGAATTTCACAATAATTTACGATATTGTATTATTGAATAAAAGATTCCGTTATACATGATTAATTTAGTTTTTAGATAGCCTGTACTTCTTCGAATGAGCATTTCATTTGGAAAGATGCTGCACTAAGATTCTTACCAAGAATGTTTAAATATGATTTTCAGTTTCAATTCATATCTATATATAAAAATTTAATTCTTCATCAAATTAACGACATCAAATACGCATTCCCTCAATGACTCTTTAAATTATTAAAAATCCGATTTACTTCAAATATTCCTCAAAATAAGCAAGCCCATTGAAATATGAGTTATAATAATTGCAGCGAACATAGTTAAAAACGATAATTGCAAGTTAATACCGATATTTTGTAAAATAACCGTGGTCAAGTAAGTATACTTCCAGCAACTGTAGCAAACTCATTTAGAATGTTTTGATGTTCAAGTATAGGTTTCAGGATGACAAAAAATAAACTCATTAAATTCCTAATTGCAAAAAAATGTCAGAAAGCCTGGAATTATAGTTCACTTTTTACCCCGGTTCCGAAAATTATTTGCATATTACAGATTTTTCATTTGAAGAAATAGCATTATTAAATTGCAATTTGCAGGACTTAAAATGATCTCTGCAGTTTCGTGAACTTGAGCCCAATCGCTTTTATTTTATGAGAGGATCAATCATCTTTACTCAACAAGAAAACTAATAAAAAACTAAACTTTAAATGGTAAATAAACAAGAATCAACACATTTTAAAAGTTTGTAGTTTTACTGGTTAGTAAGGACACGTGTTAAACAAAGCTCACGTGGGCATCAACAGAGAGCTTTTCATTCCATATTTAGGATATTTTGTCAACACCCTGCCGCTGTTTTTTTATGAAAAACAAGATGTAATTTTATTACTCTGCCATTATTAACTCAGGTTATTTATTAGTTTCGAGATAGAAGTGGGAAAATGATTAGAGCGAATGTTTTTAGAAGTGAAAACTTTTTTTCCATTGCTCTTCTTTTTATCCCACCAACAAGTTGTTAAATTTACTATAACTGTGAAGGAACAACGTTAAACAACCGCTTGAACAATATTTTTAAATGAATAATAAGGGGAAAATTATAATGTGATTAAAATTATAAAATATAATATTTTTGTACAATGAATCCGGAAAATTTATCAATGAAGAACAATGAATTTCAATACATGGTTTACATAAGCTTTTTGACGCTTAGAAAAATCGACCAATTGATGCAGGAAAACGACACTCTGGGAAAGATTGATTGAGCATGTATTGTATTTTTATTTTAATGCAACTTACCATGTAGAACAACGATAGGTTTCATCTGCAGTTGGGACAAACCTTGATGAGAAATCTCTTGTTTTATAGAATACTCAGGAGTTGGCTCAGGAGGCGTTGGCTCAGGAGGCGTTGGCTCAGGAGGAGGCGTTGGCTCAGGAGGCGTTGGCTCATGAGGCGTTGGCTCAAGAGGCGTTGGCTCAGGAGGCGTTGGCTCAGGTAGCGTTGGCTCATGAGGCGTTGGCTCAGAAGGCGTTGGATCAAAATGACTGAAACAATAAAAACTTCTGTGTTTTAATATTCTGTTCTTTTCTTGTTTTCAAGGAAATGTAACTAGTAAATTATTCCTTGTCAATTGCACTGGGATTTTCTTTCAATCATTCCTTGTTAGTTGTAACCAATAAGTCAAAGCTGGATGAAGAATATATCAAAATAGAATAATTCTTTCCAAAACAGTGTGCTCAGTATGGGATTTAAGGGTCGGCTCTAGCTGTCGGCCATGTTGGCTGACACTCCATTAGACCAATGTTAAATTAAAATCAAAATTTTTCCTTTATTTTTAATCGGAAAATTATAAACGATATGCCATTTTAAAGCTATGGTCAATATGCATGCAAATGGCTTTTTTAAAACTAAGAAAAATATTTTGTTTAATATTTATTAACAATTTAAAACATTGATTTTTAATATTTGTTCATGTTGTCACTATTAATTATAGCAAAAAACTACCAAGCCATTCGCATGAAGAATTTCGTCCCCAAGAGTTTGGTATTTTTTTTAAAACGCTATTTGAACAATTGCGGGTTTTAAATGGATTTAGGCTGAGCAATGTCTGTGTAACCTACCGCCGCTATAGGGTGATTTTAAATATTTTTTACGTTGTAACTATTAATTATAGCGAAAAATTACCAAGCCATTCGGATGAAGAATTTTGTCCCCAAGAGTTTGGTATTTTTTTTAAAAACGCTATTTGAATAATTGCGGGTTTTAAATGGATTTAGGATGAGCAATATCCGCGTAACCTACCGCCGCTATAGGGAGTCGCAGGTTGCTTTCTGTTTTACTAGAGCCGACCCTTAAGGAACAAAACACAGGTTGTCATCTCTTCTACAAGCAATTTTAAGGTAATGGCAATTTTAATTCATAAATCGGAAAATGTTTTCCCATTCTCAAAGGTTGATTGTTGCCTCAAACTAAACCAGTTGCTGTTTACTGTGTGTAAATAATACATGGGTAAATAGTACTGTATTTTTGGAATGGTTTAATGATAATTTATTTTTGTGAGATGGTGAAAAACCTCTCGTCTATAAATATAGCGTTTAAAGTTCTACTGATTAATGATAATATCCCATAGCAACCACATAGTTTTAAAGAGGCATAAAATTACTTAAGTTTGAATTTCATAAAACCATACTGCAAAGAGAACCTCAACATTGACAGAGGTTTCCGAGAACCGAACCCCCATGAATACTTTACATGCTACACTTACATCTTGAAATTTACATCCAATATTATACAACAAAATATTTGTGCAAACGTTTTGCCGTTTGGTATAAGTTGTAAATAAAAGCATTTAATTTCTTCTCTCAAACTTATCTCTCCCCCTCCTGAAGCCTACTTAACAATAATACTCAGGCAGCAAAGCATACTGTATCTCTTCAGAAATTGATAAACAGTAATTAGACATTTTTAAATGTCACCAAAATTATTGGAGAAATTTTACTTCCGTTAACCCTAGAACCGGCAGCTTTAACGAAAATGGATATTTTGGCGTGTGCAAGCATTTATTCAAAAATTCGCCAAAAATAGTAAATGAACCCCAATCCGAAAGTGTACCGTAGCTTTTTTGTAGAGAAAGGTTCAAAAAATGTATATATGCCAGTAAAAAAATGATAGATGTAAAATTTGCAAAGTTATTACAGCTCAAGAAACAAAACAAATTTCAGTTACGAAAAATAAAAGTACAACTTTAAGTCTACATAAAAAGTAATAAATATTTTTTTGTAATTTTTTCCATAAGTGTAAAAAGGTTTCGTAATTTAGTTCTAAATAGAACTGTATAAAAACATTTAACATTTTCAAATTGTTTATTGTAAAACACGAGTTTTTATGTTCCTACTACAAGACTGCTGTCAAAAGTTTGCCAAGTTTGAAACGTAATTTACTAATATGTGCTTTGCTTAAAAATGAAATATTATTATAATAAAGTGTACAGAATAAATCAAGAAATTGAACTGTATACTTGTAAATTATCTTTTCATAAAAGTGTTTGACTTAGAATTATTTGAATAATTTGAGTTATTTTGTTATGTTTTGTATGAATATTCGGGCGCCGATTGATTTGTAGAAAACTAATAAACTGCAACGATGATTACGTATGTAAATATACGTTTTAGAAAGAAATTATAAATACATAAATTGAAGTTTGAAACATTACCTTTCCAATGGTGTTTGTCTTTTTGAGATTGAAAGATTTTTAGTGGGTTAAATACTCAATACAATCACACGTTACAAATGTGTTGTCATGATCGCACGTTTCGTGCGATCTGCCGGTTCCAGGGTTAATGTGTGAAATTTGGAAATTAAAAGATTTTATTTAAGATTAAAAGAGTGGATTACTTATAGAGCTTTCCACCAAAAGTAATAACGCTTTCAAGTGAAGCTGCTAGTGGACATTAAATTTGAGGACGAAGAGAAACGTGCTACAAATAAAATTGCTAGATATACGGCACCGTTAAAATAGATTTTATATAAAAGAGGAGATTCTTTTCAGAAAAAGAGTTAGGGAGTTTTTATACTCAAAAGTTAATATATTGTTGTTTGCCAGCAAATCAAGGTAATTGACCAACCAACCCTTTCAAATGATCTTCAGTCTGTGCTTAAAAAGTCTGCTATGGATTTCCTATTCCCAGGTCAAATGAATATTTGTGGAGTAAAAAAATACATGTTGTTAGAGAAAAATTTTATACAAATTAATTAGTCACATGGTTAACTGCTCCACTTGTCTGAAGTAGCAAAAGCTTTGTTAAGTAAGACCTTTATAATGAAAGTGGAGGACAGCAAAAGTTTCTAACTACAATTTTAGTTTAGTATTACAAAAATAACTTCAACTTACCTAACAAGCCTCTGACCCATGATGCAAAAATTTATCTGTTGTGTCTGCAAAAATTAATAACAATTATTTAAAAAATGATTATTGCATTTCAGAAGAATTAGTCAAGATTTAAATTTATAATTAACTAAATTTCCTTTAAGATCACAAAATTTTTATGTTCCTGAGAAAAAATATGAATTTGATAAATAGGTAGATGGAGGAAATCAGTGTAGTAGTGTAGCTCTATCATCATGTATAAATCATCGTGTAAATCATGTGATTTGTTGAATAATTAAAATAAATAACAATTAAGAGATATTTTGAAAATAATATGTAAAATAAAAGCAAACTTAAAATAATAATAAATCATATATAATAAAATATATTAATGAAAATATATAATCATAAGATATATTAATGAAATATAATTTTTAAAATGTAATTCAATAAGAAAACTGTTTTAAATAATCATAATTAATTAACTAGCATAGATAAATAAAATAATATATATAATAAATATAATACATATAATGTAATGTCTATGTAAACGTACCACAAGATTATCTGTATTAAAGCCCTTCAAACGATAATATCACAAAATATAAAATTTTAGGATTGTTAAACGTTGTCCATTCCTCCAAATGCAAAACATATTTTATACTTTCTGATTTTTAATATGGGCGTTATCACGCTTTATTGCTATCGCAAAGGTATCAGGTATCAGTTGCTGAGAAATGTACCTACTAAAAAAACGAAAGAACAAACTATATACTATATAATAAAAGTTTAAAAAACTATTACCGTATAACTTTAACTACACCTTACCTTTCTGTCTAGAGGGAACTGTTCTTGTGTAGTGTGCTAGTGTGTGGTAACTGGAGGCTGGAGAGATACCGAATACCCTGGTCGATGGTGGGGGGAGGAGGGGTTGAAACTACTGTACAAACATATTTCCCCCTCCCCTGTCTGCCATTCGTTCGCACGAGAAGAAGTGTTATTTTCCGCCCAACATAGTATAGTCTTACAGTATAACATAGCTGACAAAATTAATTCCATTAAGATTAAAATATTGTTATTATTTCATCAAGTTAGTCAAAGACGAAAAAGTCGCTTTTATAGAAATGATCAATAAAACTCTATTTGTATATTGTGTAATAGGAGTCCACTGCGTGCTTCACACGCTTACCATGCATTTGTGGACGAGGTAACTATTACGACGAATAATCTATTATTATTCGCACAATAAAAACCTGCGCTTGAGTAGCCTACGGTAGTTAATAATTTGTTAAGAGTCCTTGTTATAGGTAACGTAGCCTATATATCTCAAAAGTACCCTATTCAAAATGTTGATATTTTATAAAGTATTTTGTATTTAGATAATCGTCGTAGGCCTACAATAATTCCTTTTTTAAACTTGTATAGTCGCAAATCGCCTTGTATTCTTAAAGGTTCCTTTCCTTTATCGCTTTAAATTAATTCGTGTTTTCTAGGTTATGCCTAGATCAAATCAATGTCATGTCAGCAAATGGTATGTTATAAGGTACGAACATTGAATTCAATTTGAACTTTTATCTTAATGCTTATAACTAACAGCTGGCAATACAAGGGCAGACATTTAAAAAACGTTTCCTACTAAATTATCAGTTTTTCAAACTCGCTGCTATGAAAATATATATTTAGCTTTTTAATCAAATCAGTTACTACGTGACGCTCCATTAAAACATGTGTTCTTGTCGCTAACTACTTAGGGCAAAACAGTTCCATACTCTTCAATACAACTTATCTTTCCTCAAATATTGAAGACATGACCGCCGAGAGGGGGGCAAAAGGGGCATACTGCCTCGGGCCCCCTGGATTTAAAAATAATTCAAAAAATTCAAGCAACGAATATGTTTATTTAACAGTTAATTTACTTTTTTTCAATAATGTATTAGTTTTCAAATGTTTATATGAAACCCACAATAACTTGATATATTATGTAACCGAGTTCAAAATAAAAATTTTCCGCCGAAAGGAAAAATAATTAAATGAAATTATAAAGTGGGATTTTTAAGTTGCCCAGACAGATTTGTTTTTGTGTGGTATTAAAGGTGCGTGGTTGGTAAATACAAATACAGAATATAGTACCTTTATAAACTAAACTAGCTGGCCCGATCCGGCTTTGCACGGATAGACAAATCAAAGTTAAATGTATACTATATTAACAAAAAATATATTATATCAATAAATATAAATTACACTATGTATTTCTTATTGGGATTTTTAGTAACTTTGACCCCTCCCAAACCCCCCTAAAATTTATAATTTTTTGAAACCCTTTCTTAGCGAGCACCTAGGGCCCTAGAGGAAGCTACATACCAAATTTCATTCCAATCAGTTCGATGGTTTTGGAGAAATCGTGATTTAGTAACTTTGACCTCCAAACCCCCCTAAGATTTCAAATTTTTTTAAACCCTTTCTTATCAGCACCTACGGCCCTAGAGGAAGCTACATACCAAATTTCATTCCAATCCGTTCAGTAGTTTTAGAGAAATCGTGATTTAGTAACTTAAACCCTCCCCCCCCCCCAAACCTCCCCTAAAATTTCGAATTTTTTTAAACCCTTTCTTAGTGAGCACCTATGGCCCTAGAGGAAGCTACATACTAAATTTCATTCCAATCCGTTCGGTAGTTTTTGAGAAATCGTGATTTAGTAACTTTGACCCCACAAAACCCCTCCTAAAATTTCGAATTTTTTAAACCCTTTCTTAGCGAGCATCTATAGCCCTAGAGGAAGATACATACCAAATTTCGTTCCGATCCGTTCAGTAGTTTTTGAGAAATCGTGATCAGTGAGTCAGTGGATTTGGCTTTTATAGGCTATATATAGATTAAAAGAATTCAATACTATTCAGCCTAACAAAAAAAAATTAAAAGCAATGAAATGACATGTGCTGATTTACGAGTAATTCTAAAATTTTCTTTTTATGTTTTCCGTAACTTTGCAAAACATGACTTATCCCATTTTACCCGAAGACCACAGAAATATCTTTCCAATCCGTTCCGTAGTTTTGGAGAAATCGTGAGAACTTTAAACCCCCAAAACCCCTCCTAAAATTTTGAAACCCTTTCTTAGCGAGCATCTATGGCCCTAGAGGAAGCTACATACCAAATTTCATTACAATCATAATACAATCAATATAATGTGTTTACATTTCAGACAAAATGAGGTCTTAGAAGTTTTAAGTTGCTTTAACCTTAGGCCTATGTTTATAATATAAACACAGTATATAGTATATGTATATTTCTTACGACAAATTGCGAAAAACGTTAGTTTCAACAAAACATTATATAACTAATAGTCTAAATACTCAAAACTCGTTTTAGAAAATTAATTTTGTTGAATATTACACTTTTATTTGTCGAAAAGCTTATTACATCCTAAAAATCCATCAAAATGTAAAGACAAAGAGTTTAATTCGTAAAATTTTCCTATTCTTTTATAAACAGCTCTTACTCTTAAGTTTTTCGATTTAAGTGATTATTTTATTTTTATCCAGGGATATGCGGAAATGGAGTTTTTGGAGGGTGATTTTTCGCTTTAAATAACTAATCAGTTTTCAGCCAGAAAGGTATTAAAATAGAGTTTTGGGTGGTTGATTAAGTGAATGTTTATTTTTAGCGAATTTACATAGGAAAGATGCGATATTGCACTGACTCTTGTGGCGAGAGCTAAG
>JAGFPH010000908.1:279361-293698 GCA_018207615.1 Philaenus spumarius | reverse complement strand
ACTGGACCATCCGCTCCCTCAATCGCACACAGTCAATACTCGTTTCAGAATTTTACGTCGCCAATCCACACCATGCGCCAATTGCCAATCGAAGAACCTCAAAATATCCCCACACAGTGTAGTACAGTGCGTTACGACTATACGAACCGACTACTGTAAAGTCTCACACATTGTCCCTTAGCTCGGAATCGAAATAGGTCAACTTGGGAGCACCAGACACCTTTTTGCCAAGCTAGCGGCACGCCTTTGATGTTTGACGAACGCTATGAACGATACCGATGATTCAAAGTCGAGGCGGTCGAAAAGTTTAAAAACCAGCACTGCTTAAACTTTTATATTATTAACTTTTTTGGCATGAGATTATTGTAATCAAAATAAGACCAAACATGATATTATTTGGACCAATTTTAGTGATTAATACTTATCGAATAACTAATTTAATTTCACCGTTAAATAATTAAAAAATAAATATCCCAAATGAGAGCACAACACGGAATACATAATTTCTCTCCGTGTGCAGTCTATTTACATGGGAGTAAAATGTGTACTTATAGTGCTTGTTTACAAGGTAACTGAGATGATCACGTTGAAATAATACCTGGTCGTTTAACTCTGGCGTATGCGTGCGGTACATACTACCTCTCGCTAACTGTCAAAAACTAAAAAGTGGCTGGTCGCTTTGACGTTGATATTACGATGTTGTTTAGCTTTGTAACTTTTGAGTGTCGTTCGTTAGAATAATTCACTAACAAGCGTCTGTTTTGTGTTCTCGTGATAAGCTTGCTTGTGTTTAATTGATTATGTATAAGAAAAGTCATTTCTTGATATACATAAAATGTGTTTAGGTTTAAAGTCTTTTACAGAGGATTTAAATTTTTCACAAAGGCTATTGACTAAAAATACGAGACATTTTGCCAATTTCTTGCTTAAAATAGTATGTGTTTCTAACATTTGCTATGAGCTAGACCTATAAAAGTACAAAATAGTTACATATACATGTGAACTTTTCTTATATAAGTAAGCATATTATCTGCACCCTTAAATTCACCAAAAATACGCTTAAAGTAGATGATTTAGAAGTGAACATTTCTACCCCGGACCCCTGAGCCCTGTCCGTCACTTCCGGTCAGTTCCGGCAGCGTTCCGGTACTGGAAAAATTACGAGTAAACCCCTGTCAATGAGCACCGATCATGGTCCCCAGACCACGTTTTTGGGTGTAATGAAATTGTTTATATATATTTGCATATCTCTAACGGCGCATTTTACTTCCAATTTGGTTCAAATATGCAAATATGGTACACACTGTGTTTTCTAAGTCGCTCGGACGAGTTCGTTGGCCGAAAAATCCAACAGCCGGAAACACTTTTTTCACCTGAAGTAATTTTTGTTGAGATTTTTCGTACTAGAATGGAACTCTTTTGGGTGTATCTAGAAAAATAAATATAGGATACCTTATAGTTCGTACGGTTCCCTCAAAATTGGTCAAAACGTAGAATATTATAAAAGTACGCGGATTAAATCCACAAAAGTGTATACAAGCGAAATTTTAGTCGCACTCAAGCACTTTACCAATGTAATATCATAGGCCGACTCAAGTTTGGCTCCGCTCACTGGATTCGATGAGGGGGATTTGACCTTGGAGCAGTTTCTGTTACGTGGACGACGGCCGGGATGAAAACTGGCGAAGCGACTATGCCCGGTGCGAGCGAAGCGAAACAGTCCAAGGTCGAGGTATATAGGCCAGTCATTTGGTACACTAGCTGGCCCGACCCGGCTTTGCACGGATAGACAAATCAAAGTTAAATGTATATTAACAAAAAATATATTATATCAATAAATATATTACACTATGTATTTCTTATGGGGATTTTTAGTAACTTTGACCCCTTCAAACCTCCCCTAAAATTTAGATTTAAAAAAAACTCTTTCTTAGCGAGCACCTAGGGCCCTAGAGGAAGCTGCATAATAAATTTCATTCCAATCCGTTCGGCGTTTCTTTTTAGTAACTTTGACCCCCAAACCCATCTAAAATTTAGAATTTTTTAAAACCCTATCTTAGCGAGTACCTAGGGCCCTAGAGGAAGCTACATACCAAATTTCATTCCAATCCGTTTGGTAGGTTTTGATAAATCGTGATTTAGTAACTTTGACCCCCCCCCCCAAAACTCCCACTAAAATTTCGAATTTTCGGAAACCCTTTCTTAGTGCGCGTCTAGAGACTATAAAGAGTACTAGTGCCAAATTTCATGTTTGTAGGTCTCGTGGTTTTGAAGAAACTGTGATGAGTCAGTCAATGAGTCAAACCACGAAATTTTCGCACTTTTTTCAGTTTTTACACTATATATCCTAAACTATGCTTTTTTTCATAAAACATTGCTATTTACGTTTTTAAAGTAGATTAAATTTGCTACGATTTGAGACCAGAAACAGCTCTGTAGCGCAGAGATCAGAACCAATATAGCCCTCTAAAATTGGCAATATTTTTGCAAAAAAGTGTAATTTTAAAAATTGGGGAAAATAGTAATTTTAAGGGGTAAATCATAGGGAAAGATGTTGTAGCGAATGTTATTAGCTTTAATTTAAGCACAAAACAACGTCTATAGGTTTAACAGTTTCCTCACAATGCTTAAAAATCCAAAAAATGGAAAAACTTCATTTTTCGCAAATTGGCTCTGTCGAGTTCTTCGCTCAATTTCGCGTGCTACGAAGTTAGCACAGGTCTTTCGAAGCTGCAAACTTGGATATACACTACTGGTAGTGGTCCTAACAACATATTAAAAAATCAAAACTAGCCGTTAGTTTGCGATTTTAGCGATTTCTAGTGTACTATTTGACTGGACTAAGGCACAAACTCGCAGGAACAAAACAGCGCGTGAGCCGGGGTCGGAGGCTGACTTATAAAGTTCAAACACCAGGCAGCTGCGTGTTCGCATTATTTTAACATGTATCGCTTTATTGGCAATACCAGTTTTCGTTGTAATTATACCAATAACTAAATGATAAGGACATTATTAGTTTTCAATTGCAGTTTTAAGAGAACCTATTTTTATTACATTTACTTAAGAACTTAATTGATTTACTTTTATTAGTGAAAGTGATTTTTATTTCAGAAATGTACTAGAAATCAGGATATACATAGGCTTTTTCCTATACATACTATATTCGTGGAGGTTAATGTGGGTTGGTTCACGGTAACTAGAACAACACGGTAGCACTCACGAGATGGATGCGCAGTGGATGCCGGTTAGATGACGTCACGCGGACCGAACCGCCCTGCACTAGACACTAGACACAGCGTTCTAGTGTAGTTAGCTATTTTTAGTGCGTCCTGTCACCACAACGATTGTGATTGTAGTGTTTTTACTGAATTTTATCGATAGACTGAGTATTCATCTCGCTTTAAAATGCCATGTTGTGCCGTTTTCGGTTGTACACACCATTCAGATAATGCGAAGAAAATGAAATTGTCAATTCACGTTTTTCCAAAAGACAAAGATCTTCATAAACAATGGCAGCATTTTTGCAAACGAAAAGATGAGTTCAACACTAAAATAGCCCGAATTTGTTCGGAACATTTCTTGTAAAGCAATTATGAAAGAGATTTGAAATCGGAACTATTGGCCTACTACCCAGACGTAAATTAAAAGAATACTCTGTACCAACACAAAAAATACCAACAGTTTCAACTTAAACCGACACTTTGGGGTCTATTGAAAGAAAAATGTGTGCAGATAAACGTAATTGTAAGAAAACTGTAAATTCGTTAATACAAAATTCAGCAGAAGAAAGAAGCAGCGAAATTATAGGAACCTCAGACCAACTCGATTCTTATGAAGATCAAAATTTATCTAATAATAACGTGCAGAACATCCAATTAATAATTGAAAATAAAGAACTAAAAGAAAAAATAATTTTATTAACGGATGAACTAAAATGTGCCCAACAAGTTATAACTATAAATAAATATTGAGCTAGACTTGTGAGAAGATATACTTGATAGAATAAACTTAGAACACAAAATCTCACAGCTAATACGTTTATTAACTCAAACGCGTTTCAACGACAAAGTCGCCATCTTCAGTGCACTGAAGATTGCTTGACATGTACGTCAGTGTTATTGAGAATAATAATAATAGTCTAAGTACTGTAATAGGAATTGCCAACCATACGCTTGATAAAATCGCTTCCTATTAGAGTAGAGCAGCTACATAGTGGACCGCGAGGCCGGCTTGGTACAGATGACGTCACGGCCTCACAGCCAGATGCGCGTGAGCTCTACCGTATTAGTTCTAGTTACCGTGGGTTGGTTGAACAAATATCCTACTCGTATCACTGCGATAAAATTATTGATCTGTTACAGTAACTGTACCTATTGCAAAATAAAAAGTTGAACTGATGTAACACAAAGTAACTGTAACGGTTACTTCTGATTTTAAGTAACTGAAACTTTCAAAAGAGACAAGTAACCGTTACTAAAATTATAGTTACAGTTACGCGGATCCATCTCTACCCTGTACAGTACGTTTTTGCGTCCGTCTGTGTGTCACTCAAAGCTACCGAACTTGAATGTCCGTTCCTAGTCTTGTAACAGTAGCTGATTCGTTGAAGATTTTAAAGTACTCATCAGGGTGTACGATCGTTTCCAACTTCCTTACTTTCCTCTTGATAACACCAAACGCCCTATCTGGAGGGGTGTAAGAATGCCCAGGAACTGGATAATGAATTACAATCATTTTGATTTGCACTAAAGCCACACTATACCACTTAGGTAGTTTTGTTACAGTATTTGCTATTGGTAGTGATAACAGTACGGGAATTAGTGAGTTCTGAAGCAGTGGTAAGTCATTCAGGAATTAGTGAGTTTTGGAGCAGTAAGGTGCTTAGAATTAGAGAGTTTTGTTGCACTGACCACTTTTTAAATTGATTTTATTAGGGAATTTAAGAGTTTTTGAACAAATTGCTCCAATGTATGCAATACAGTATCGCCTAACAGGTGATGTAAAAAACAGAAAATCGTAATTTTTGGAGTTAGTGAGTTTTGGAACTGACTGACTCAACTTAGTTGTGATCGCTTCCACTCAATGTCGGTGTGAATTGTTCCTTAGGAGGGGTGGAAATCCCCTCTACCGACTTTGACGGCACGGTAATCCGAGATTACATTTTTCCTCATTTTTAGCCTACTTTTTGTGTGTAAACGTTAAAAATAAAGTTTCAGTAACTCTCTGCGCAGAAATGAACGTGTGAAAAGAAATACGTAATTTGTTTATTTCGCGGTTTGATTCTGAGGAGGGAGAAAATAGTCGGCCCGACATCGAAGGAAGAGGCTGAGAAAACTGAATTCAAAGTTTGACATTGGCACATTTTTTTAAAGCCTTAAATGTTTAACCTTATTTTTTACTCTTTAAAACTTTACACTTAAAAATGTTACCTAATTTATAATTATTGTAGGTGTACCTCAGCTCCAATAGCTCGAATTACCGGGACTCTACTGTACATTAAAAGAAAAGTATAGTTTTTATTTTTATTAAACGTCATACATAATGTTGTCAATAATAGTAATACTGTATAGTTGTTTGTCCTTTCACTAGAGCTAATAAAAATACGATTTTCGGTTGGTATTTCTTTATAACATCACACGGACCAAGTTTAACGAGTCATGCTTGATTGTACTGTAACTTATTTACAATTTAATAGTGACCACGTGATTCGCAGAAAAGATTTCTCGAGATACGGTAGTTTACATCTACAATAGTGGTGGACTGACACTTTTTCATATAAAGATTGCTGCGCAAAGGCGGAATGGTCCTTATCTCCACTCCACTACAAACAAAGAGCTACTATTGTAGATACTGTGGCCCGGTCTTGTAAGAATCGTTTTGTTCCTATGTGTAGACTAAATTCGCTATGATCAGCAAAATAGGTATAGCCTACGTTTATATTTGTTTGATCGAATGCTGTGTAGGCAAGACGGCTCCCCGAATAACATTCTCGAGCTTGCATACCAGAGGCAGAGCTGAAGAGTGGCAATAATAGGCTACTCCAAGAATTAAGATCCGCTGGGGTTTCTCACACCGACAACAGTTTTTGTATATTTATGTAGATCTCCCATGATGAAATTACCGTACAGATTCCATTTATCAATAATATTATCAATAGCTTTTGAACGAATTTCACCCGCAACGGTCCAAACCTACTAATAGTTGTTTAACGTCCCCCGCGAGCCCCAGCCGAACATATACACAGTCTTCATAAAGTCCCTTTAACCCTCTTTATTATTTTTTTACTGAAAATAAGTTAACACAACTTTGTATATATCTTGTGTTGGAAATATTTTGACATATCTAAACCTCTATGATTTGGGGGGGGGGGATCATTAACCGTCAGGGGGAACCTTAGAAAACCCATTTACAAAATCGCAAAACCCCCTTTCCCCTCCTACCAAATCATAAACAAAATTTAATTGACACATATGACTTGAGATCAATGGAACATGGAACAACAAAACATACGTACATAGGAGGTAGTACGAAACCCAGATTACTAAGGATAAGGATTCTTAACCCTAATGGAGCAGTCCGATTTTCACGCAATTCGTACTGCTCAAATAATGAATAATTTTTAAATACAATATTATACGTAGTTTGGGATCAGAAGGTTTATAGCGTAAGCAGGTAAGCTACACACATAAACGACGGTTGTAGCTGTTGTCCCAGAATTAAGGTTTGGGGGGGGGGGGGGGGCGCGTGTTTTGTTTTTTTTTTTTTTTGGGGGGGGGGGGGGGGGGGAGATTTATAGTGCAAATTTATTTATAGTATCTAATTACAAGTCAACGAACTCCTAACCTAAAATCTAAGCTTTAGCTTTAAGTGACATCTAAATACTTGTCAAGTTTTTAATTGACCCATTTCAGGTATAAATGAATAGAAACTGAAACAATACACATTTTATCAATGGTTTAATATGTAATAGGAAATACTATACATATGAATTACAGGACAAATTCCAACCTCGTCTTTGAGCTCTTAGCAAACCTGTTAATCACGGCATTCACATACACATCTGTGTCTCTATGAATGTAGAGAGGAACAAGTCGTTCCGCTCCCAAATTGTATTCGATTTGTGAATATAATTATAGCTTCCCAAAATTATAGAATAATTTATCTATGAAAACGTATTTAGTATAAAAAGGCTTATTAAAAATATTAATTATTCAAGATTTTGGTTGGGAGGGTCGTGACCCCCTTAACCCCCCTCCCCCCCTCTCGGACCGCGCTTGTGTCCACGTCACGTCACTTAAGCGATGGTTCATACGTTTCAACAAGCAAACTGTAAAAAATGGGGATAGATCAATCTTTTTAAAACCCGATGGAAAACTATAGACTTTCCGTAGGTTAGTCCGACTGTTAGGTAAGTCAGCCGGGTTTTAAAATCATTATTTGACGTAATTTATAATAACGTATTCAAAAACGCACTCCAGTGGTACCAAATTTATTAACATTGTTCCAACTTTAGTAAAACTTTAGTATTAGGCGTTATAAAACCGCTTTCTATAAAAAGACTCAAGTTCTATACTGTAAACTATAGTCTATTACATCTATACATATAAAAAAAATTGAAGTGTCTCTCTGTGATTTAAAAATATAAGCTTTTTCTAAGATCTTATGGTTATTCACACATTACAAAAACCAAAACGCACATTTATAAATGTTTTGAATGACTGCTTGTTTGGCCGGGCTAATCTCCGGAATGGCTAAACCGATTTTGACGAAACTTTCATTAACACGTAGAGGTCTTTTCAGAGAATATTTTAGGCTACTTTTTATTCCGAAAATAATTAAAATTCCTGTTGCAAAGTTGAAAAAATGTAAAAATTATAGACAAAATTATTGATGTTGGGGATATTGCTTGTTTATTTCCATCTATGTCTTACAATACGTACAGGTCACAGCTACCCCCAACACCCAACTTAGATCCAAGTGACTCTATCCTAATAAATTGAAAAAATGTAAAAATGATGAATAAAATTAGGGATCACCAAAGAGGTTTTCCAGCGAAGCGAGCAGGGGCAGAGCCCTTAGTTGCTAATAAAGGTATTACTGAACAATACATGTATTACTGAACAATAAATCTATTACTGAACAATAAATGTATAAATGTGTCATTGAACAAAATCAGAAAGTTTAAAAACGTGCACACTTCAGGTTAAATAATTACATAATAAAGGTTACTTTTGTTGTTTACTGTACAGGAAAATAAGTCAAAACCTTGATCAGCGACCAGCTGTCTAATTATTAAAAGCACGTAGTGAGATTTCACTAATAATAAATCAGCTGTTGTAAATACAAAATTACTATAAAACTTACCGCAATGATTTCACGATGCTTAAGTTTTGAATTATTTAAAACATTTAAATCGATAAAATTAAAAATAACACATTTAACATTTTTGCGGAGTATAAGAAGGTTTAGGCTTCAAAATTATATTATATTATATATATATATATATATATATATATATTTATTTATTTATTTATGAGCTTACGCTGAATGGTTCTCTCAAACTAAGGGCGAGCTTCTAGACAATAAATCTCCCGTATAAGTATCACGGGGAATTTTTAAGACTTAATAATTTGTACTTTTTAACAAGCTTAAAATGAGGAAATGGTCAATTTTATATTTTTGGGAAGTATCGCAATGTCTGGGCTTCAAATTTATACATTTGTCATGAGCCCACGTGGCTGGTTCTCCCAAACTAAGGAACAGTTCTTACAAAATAGCATGGCGTAATTTTAAAACGTCAGATATTTAAAAAAATACAGAGAGTTTTTCGATTTTAATATTTCTCTGTGAGTCTGCCGTGTAAAGAGTATAAAATGACACTTCATTTGTACAACTTGGTTGAAAAATAAATACGGAATGAATGGGCAGATAAAGACAGTGTGTAAAGCTAGTATTGGATCGGCTGTTCTCGGCTTCTAACAAAGATGGACAAATTGTTTAACCTCTCTTTTTAAAGGATTTGTATGGACCCAAATTAAACTAATCTAAAATTAATCAATTAATTTATTTCATGTTTATGTGGTAACACGTAAATAAATATCATGAATACACCTGTCAGACGCCAAGGCCGTAGCCAGGTGGGGTTAGGGGGGGGGTCAACCCCCTCCCCCCCGAAATCCCTTCCGTGCATTTTAAAGCGTTTATGGTGTTTTACGTTTTGATTGATTTTGGAGGAACTAGACGGGCTATAAGGTCGTTTAGGGGGTTGGCGTGCGAAGCACGCAATGCTCTGTGTATTGAAAATACTCCCAATAAGTTGGTTGGCGTGCGAAGCACGCAATGCATTGTGTATTGAAAATACTCACCAATATGGGGTTGGCGTGCAATGCACTGTGCGTCGGCCGCTTCTCATACTGTTCAGTGTCAAGCTCACAATCATGTGCGTCTTTAGCAGTGAACGTGTTAATAGGGTTTTAATTCAAATCCCCGGTCGTGTCCTGACCCCCCCCCCCCCCCCCCGAAAAGTTTTCCTGGCTACGGCCTGTCAGACGAAATAGGTTTAACTTGGAATTTTTTCCGACTGAATTTACAAATATTTAAGTTATGAAATAATTTTGTTTTTTCTCAAAATGAATTCTAGCCTATTTTACTCAGGGATATTAGTATAGATGATATTTTAAGATCACATAAAGTTATAGTAGATTTCAGAAAAAATATTGTAAAAATAAATAGAAAGTTATAGAATTTAAAATGAAAACATGCAAATACATTACAAGTTCAAACTAAATGATATAAAAATGTAGAAAAGTCGAAGCAAAGTTCATTATGAGTCTCGACTACAAGGTGGGAATTAAATAGAGAGACAGAAAATCCAAACCTAAATATAGGCCTACTAGTAAGGGTTCTAAAAAATCTGAAAATGAAATTTTAAATGGGCAAAAGAACATAAGGGTTATGTTAAAAATTTACACAAAATTTCAATTAACTTGGAAAAAATAGGAAAATAAAACCTATTTTGTAAGGTTGACGCCATGGTAACCACGTAGAGAGAAGTATTGGTCAAATTAACAGTTGGATACGCGTATAAACTTTTTGAGTTTGACAGCAGTAAAAATTGAGACACTCGTATGGAACGTCTGGGGGTACTGGTTTGGAATATCCCCAGGAAAACGGAGGATCCGGGAAATTTGTTTGGAAAAATTAGATGCTTAGAACGTATTTTTACTTGTTCAAAAATTGTTTACCACATAATTTGTGGTACATTTATGTAGGCGATATTGATCACATTTGTATACTTTAAGCCTATACTAAGGCTACTATTAAATCTATACAATCGTTTAAAAAACATAGTTTAGTAAAATTTGTGTACTACATACAAGTTGGATACTATACAAACTAGAACAAACAAATCTTTTCAAAAGTTTCCTGGAAGGTTGCACAGATCCTTTACCCACCCCCACTCCACCCCACACCAATACTGACATCACCAAATTCCATAACCTCGTCAACAAAGATCCTTGTTCTTCAGACAGAATTTTTCGGCGTGAAAATGTTTAAAAAATATCTTTATTTTGTACTTTTAAAAAACCCTACAACTGTTCATGCTACATTTTTTGCAATCCAATCCAAAAGTGTTCCATAGCGTTTTTGTAGAGAAAGGTTAAAAGAATTTATATATGGCAGTAAAAAATTGATTGATGTAAAATTAACAAAATTATTTGTAAAAAACTCAAGAAACATACAAATTTTCAGTAACGAAAGGAAAAAGTTAAACTTTAGGCTTACATTAAAAGTAGTAAACATTTTTTGTAATTTTTTCAAAATGTACAAAAGTTTTGTAATTTAGTTCTAAATAGAACTGTACAAAAATATTTATCAATTTCAAATTTCTTATTTTGAAAACACCAGTTTTTATGTTTCTACTAAAAGACTGCTAACAAAACTAGGCCTAGTTTGATAGTAATTTAGGAATAAATGCTTTGCCCAAAAATGAAATATTATTATCAGAAAGTGAAGAGAACAAATCATAGAATTTATCTGTATACTTGTAAATTCTCATTTTGTAAACTTAATTCACATTGTATTTACTCGTTCCACAAAATTAGAATAAACTGTCAAAAGTTCTCGCGGATCAAGCGTAGGATACAATATGACCGTTAGAAGTCGCGTGGGAACAAGGCTTACACAACGTTCTCAAGGGGAGTTTTGAATTCAGCAAAAGTCTGTTTTCCCACTGCTGTATCTTTATATTATTGTCAAAATATTTCTGTCGAGCGGTATTGAACTTTAGAGAAGTGACAAAGTTGAGTCATTTCTTTGTGTTTTATCCGCGTGGCATTAGCTTTTCAGAAAACTACAATTTTAAAACGATCCTTACATATGTAAATATACGTTTTAGAACAAATTTTTAAATACAAAAATTAAAGTTTAAATCATATCCTTTCCAACGGTTTTTGTTTTATTGCAATTAGATGAATAATGCGATTGGTTTTGTTTTATTGGGTGAAATATTCAATAGAAAGTAGAGTTGTCAATTGAGTAGTGCTCAAATTGAGCACTCAAACAGTTGTAGGGGAAACAAGTAGGGGTAATTTTGTATGGTTTTAATATACGCAAAGTTATTGACATAGTCTACTCATTGTTTTTCGGGGCGCTGAAGGACAGTGATAAAAATCGGGGCTTTTGGTCACCGTACAGTTAGAGGATAGAAAAATAAAAATCACGACAATACCAAAAACATTAAGAATTTTACTAATGAGTCTGGATCTGTTAGTAGAGCCTCTTGATAATCCACCTTATACATTTTATGCGCGAAGGCTATAATTCATATAGGAAGGAAGAAAACTTGCTTTTCAAAATGGTAAATGTGTGGAATTAGGTGGAATCGGAAAAAAATAAACAGTTAGAAAAAGGCACAGCTACAACCGAATTTAGTAACTATACAGGGCAGGCGCAAATACCATGTGGAACATGCGAACATGGGACTGACCAAACGTCCCATAAAATACGGTGTTCCGAAAAGTGGTTTCGGACGCTCAAAAGTCCCGGAATTCAGTTTTAAACAGATTTTATGAAATTTTATATATACAATATATATATTTATTACGCTTGATTAACGAAATATGAAACGATAAATTAATACATTTTAGATTATTTCTCTCTGTTACCTTCTTTAGCAGTACTCAAAAATGGTAAAATTTGCAAAGTAGGCCTATTTTTTTGCAATACCAGCCCATAACGCCGACACAGAAATAATATTTTCTTTCATGAATATCCGGTCTAATTATGAAAGGAACACAGATCCTGTACAACTACAAAATCGACTGTGTAAAATGTAGCATTTTAACTACGTCTCGGTCTCGAAGAGCAAAGACATGATCAAGAAGGCCTCAGAAAAATACCCCTTTCTACAAACAATCGGTAATATTTAAAGCAAATTAAAATTAAATTTTATAAAAAATTCCATGGTTCTATTTTAAAAACTTTATTAATTTTTTTAAATAATATACGGAAAATCATTAATCATAGAAGTAAGTCATAGTAAATTTTGTATTAATCAGGCTGACAAAATGTATTAACGAAACATAAATTTCTATAAAAATACAAATATTTTATATTTTAAAAACCTGGGTATATTGGAGGGGGGGTCCTTTGGCGCCCGCGACTGGTTGTGTCCTGGTTTGCTCAGGAAATGATTCTGTCACCCTTACTACAGTACGATTTTTTTAACCGTGCCCTCGGCCAAGATTGTACTAACCTGAACGATAACGTTAGAAATCGCTCTACGAAAACTAAGCCGAGCGGCGTAAAACAGCGAAAACCGAGTTTCAATAACACCGTCATTTAATACACTTAGCAGCGATGTAAAATTATGAAACTTTCACTGATACGCAGATAAGAACTATACGATTCGTATGATGTAAAAGAAAATCAATTACCAAAAATTTTTCATATTTAAAAATCAATATTACAACAATGTACTATAATAATGACATGAAATTTTCACACCACTGAAAAGTTTTTTATTTGTTGGTCAGAGAAAAAGTGTGAGCGAGAAAGTTTTAGATAAAGGTCCAAATTAAATATTTTATTTCAAACATTTTTTCGTTTGACTTATGGTTTGCTCGGTACAGCGGTATAATGTGTGCGTTTCAATTAAAACTACACCTGGCCGGGGAAGTAGGCCTACTTGGTGTCTGACATTTACCTTAACCACACCACAGTATTATTATTGGAATAAGAGACAAGTAGTCTGTGACTCATTCAAGTAGTTTTTATTTCAATAATTTTATTCGAATAATTATTCAATCATTTTTGTTTATTCGAAGTTTGTGAAACTGCCTTTACAATCCCTCCCCGCTACACCGCTAGCCCACCTTGCGCTAGCCGAGCCGAGGGCACGGTTAAAAAAATCGTACTGTACATAGTAAGGGCTATCCCGCTTTGATGTGAGCCGCCACGTCGCCGTGGTAAAAATAGTCAATCGAAGGAGGGGGTATACTGGATACTGACCTAAATATAATCGTGGGAAATCGAGGTTCTTTGTTTTCCCTTGACCGTTTCTAAGAACTACAATTGATTTGCGTAGCATCTTTATTTTTTATGTGTGAACAGTTTTTCCATGATCCGAACAAACTTATTTTTCGTTTTATTATTAATGGGATGAATTTTAATAACATATCCTATTTGTCGATGCTTAATTTCGGCAAGAACGCCACCTCCCAGGGATTTTTTAACAAAGTATTTTAGTATTTTTTAACGAAACTGTGCCTATCGGAACTCACTTGAACAATTAGTCCGCACAGGAAATTTAAATTAGTACACGCAAATAGTATCCTATTTATTTAATTGTGGATTTTTTTGTTTTGGGTTCAAACGAAGATAATTCTTAAAAGTAAACAAGCCAATGGTGAATGGGAGGATCTCTTACTGTTTGAATGAGGTAGCAGAATTGTGGAGAAAGTAGGTCCACTTTTCATTGTAAGTTTTATCCAAGTTTTCAAAAAACGAAACTTGTTATTTTAAAGAGTGGGGGGGGGTGGAGTTGGCACATGGCATATAGTCGAAAAGGAGGCAAAATGTGTGGGCACCTAAAATTTTGGAAATTTAACACTGAATTTGCTCTAATTCTTAATTTGGCTACATCCAACCGACCCCTACACTGATATGGCATTTTAGAACTCTAACAATATTTCTGTGCGCATGCGTAATCTTATATTGTATCGATACATATATTTGATTAGTTAATCCTGCGTCAATTTTTCAACAATTTGTATAGCTTTTAAATTGCAATTTTCTTCGCTAAAGCATCTTTATAATTTAGTAAAATTTTCATTA
>JAGFPH010000908.1:257473-276072 GCA_018207615.1 Philaenus spumarius | reverse complement strand
CCATCAAACACTCGACCACATGTCTGCTGAACTGTATTATCAAAACATACCCCGTAATGTTAATTATACGGTAAATCGTCGAGAAATTGTTAACACGTTTTCAACCGTACCTACAAAAATACCTTACATTACCCCTTCATCTCTCCAAAGCTATTTATTGATCGCAGGGGAAAAAACGTATAGAACCATTTTTGTAGAGAATTTAACGTACTTTAACAAACTAAGCTCTAGAATGAAGGATTTAGGAGATATTTGAAAAACCCAGAAAACACAATTTTTACACCTTCCCGGCTCCCACCCTCAAACCCGACGCTATCGGTGGAGACTTTTTACCACATTTAGAGCAATGAACAACTTCCAACAATCGGACCTTTGCTTTTTTGATTCCCCAGTTTAGGTCTAATTTTACTGTACTACTGAGCCGATTCTGTAGGTCGCATAGTTGAAGAGTTATAACACAAAAAGTGATTACACTTTTGTGTTTACCGAATTTTTAAACTCAACGGTAAGTTTTAGGGAAAATCTTAAAGTCTTTTCGGCCATATTTTCACGTAGATCAAAGTCGCGGGTAAGTTACTGCTAGTAGATACCTCACATTTTGTAAACCTTTGTTTTACTTATCACTATAATGTCACAGATTTGACTTATTACTAAAATGAGACTTACCTGCAATCTTTGGAACCTGTATGCATTTTACGTACAGTAATAGAGTAATTATTTCCTAGTAAAATAGCAGGGGCAGTCCAAATCCGAGGCAGCATTTTCGAACGTCGCGTCGAAGGATAGCGGAAAGAAGCGGCGCATGCGTTTTGGCTAGAGGCTGAGGGCTGAGGTGCAAACAAGTTCTACGAATTAATCAATTTTTTTATTGTGTAAGGAAAAGGTTAAAACTTGGCACTTAAAAAATGTAAATTACGTGACAAATGAACGGCATTAAAATGTGAAACGCAAAACGGATGCGTATTGTGGCTGTGGTTAAACTGAGGCCTTGCAAACAATTTTATGATAAAAAAATAAACGAAATAAATGTTTTTAAATTTAACATCGCTCTTACGGGATAAAAATCCAAGATGGCTGGCACTATTCTCCGGTTGAGCTGCGTTATAGAATTATTTCTAAGCTCATATCGATGGTGTTTAGCAAAAAGGGCCTAACCATCAAATTACAAATTTTGCAGGAGTAAATAAAAACTGTCTCGTTTATTATTATTGAAACATTTTTTGTAATTAATATTTATTTGGGTACCTAAATAAATTGTATATGATATTTAAAAATATTTTGTATTCAAAATTATTTTACGTTAAGTTACTCAAAAAACACCCAAAACTTGTCAGTTAGGCCCTTTTTACAAATTGACTTTCGTAAACATGAAACTTAGGCCCCTGGAAAAATGTAGTTGGGCCCTATTAGATGAATGAAAGTAGTGTCCTCTGCAGTGAACTATTCCCCCATATGTCGTCGGTTGTTTTTTTTTTAATAAAAATATATACTGTATATATATTATATATATAGAAATACCATAGTAAAATTATGCAAAACATCCCACGCCTTTAGACCAGGTAACTAGTCATATCCCGTCAGCTTGGAAGCGAGCAAACCACCGTTTGCTTTATTTCCGCCCTTCTATTCTCAAACCACATATATGAAAAGCTACCTGGTCTCTCTAGATTCGAACCCGGGATCTTCTCATCAGGAAGACACCGCGCTACCACTAGGCTAAGGCTTGCACAGAATAAAATTAGTTACTTTACAAAGCAACCATATTGCCTATCTCGCCCCTTCAGGCGGATCGCCGTCTTTATAAGCGAATAGGTTAAAACATTCTTATTTATTGGCCTGTCTATCAACACTAAATAGCACTGTTAAAGATCTCTGAAAGTGATGGTTGATTCTCCCATAAGAACAAATGCTATCTTTTCGCCATAAAAAGAACCGTGCCCTTTTCGCACAATGACTTTACTTCAGAATGTCTGTTAAGCCCTTATTTAAAAAAAACATTTACTAAAGTATAAAATTATTAATAGGAAATAGTACCTAGTTAGGTACTTTTTCCTAGACAACAAACTAAATTCATCTAATAACACAATATACAAAAAAAATTTGTTGGTTAGGCCCTTTTTGCTAGACCATCGATATGGTTGTTCAAAAGTTACCAAAACCTAAACATGCATTTTTTATTTTTTTTGTCTGTCTGTCTATATGTTCGGGCTAGTGTCCGGAATAGCTGAACCAATTTTGATAAAACTTTAGAGGACTTTTCATAGACTAATCTAGGCTACTTTTTACCCTGGAAATATTTAGAAGTTTTGAGGACGGACGGGACGAAACATGCTTTTGTGTAGCATTTTACAACATTAAGTAAATTTCTTTACGCATTTTTTAAGTATATAAATATTTAACTAAACAATTTTTTATAGTTATTATTTTTCTTTGCTATATCAATTACAGGCATGGAACAAACATTAAATTTTGATATATTTTCAGTTCTGTATTTATAACTTAATAATCATCAATTTGCGGCGCCCTTCCTCACAGGACACCAACCATCTCAGCTCTATTCTATGAATTTCTTGCCTTAAGGTTTAGTGTCATTCCTGGTAGTACACCTTGAAAGCAAGATTAATTAACCATGATAAGAAAAGACACAAAGAAAGTTAGAACTATTGGTTACGTTTGAAAATTCTGATAATGATGTACATCATAAAATACAGTAATACATTAAAAGTTTTAAAATTATAGATTTATGAATATAATCCATTAATTTAGCTTACTTATAGGAACAAACTAAGTTAAGAATAGGAACTCAATAGGATCCAACAATATTGTATAAAACGCTAACAATGAACGATAAAGTATTTTATGGTGTGACTCATTTACAGTCAACATGGAAACTCTTGAAACCATTTATAAAATCTGTGAACCAAGATAAAACAGGTGTAAGTTAGGGTGACCAAACGACCCACCCGTAAAAACGTAGCTACGCCTAAACTAGACTCTGTGTAAGTGTGGGCCTAGTTGTGTAAGCAGTGCCAGAGTGCCAGAGCGAAGTAGACTCCCTCCTATACTCTGCCGATGCTGCACAAAAGCACAGATAAAAGAAAACTAATAGTTTCATTTATCTGTGACAAAAGACAGTGAGCGTAAACTATAAGTGTCCCTGCCGGCCTGTCGAAGTCAGAGTGACGGGTGTTTGTCTCATATTTACTCTAATTACTGTATGTATACCCAAGCGCAAATGTAAGTTTATAGAGGAGATTATTCCAAAGAGTTGAACTACATATATTAAAAAAGGGTGCTACGACAATCAAGACGAATTTTTGAAAAAAAATATCTAGCACAACCAGCTCAAACCTAGTAAAATACGGCACAATAAGTGTTTCATTTTCATTCGCAAAAGATGGCGGGGCTAACTTTTTTGCAAAATTTGTTTTTTGCTCATTTTTACGAATTTTCGGTACAACAAGCAGCGCGACGCAGAACAATTTTCATTTTTCGAATTGCGAAAAACGGTGAGGCTGACTTCAGGGTCTTTAAGAGTTTCCGGGGGAGGCCCCCTACAGCCGGAAGGTATCCCCCAGACCCTCCTTGGGTGTGTCCCGTTTTTTCCAGTCCATGGTTCGGTCACCTTAGTGTAAGTACTCGATTGTTTACATTAATATTAAACCTAACTTATAATACTATAAATAACTTAACTTATAAATCGGAATATCTTAAAACGTGTACAAAAAACTAAGGAAAAAATATTTAAAAAGCTGACAAAATAAAAAAGTTTCTCCTTAAAAGCCTTGAAACAATTTATCATACAAAGGACAATGTCGCATGCATCACATTATATACTCTATTCTTTGGTTTTTTAAGCCATCATCGCTGGGTGGAGAAACGGTACCAGAAGGGCCACAATGAAGACTTTCGTTAACAAAATAATTTGTTTGAACAACTTCCTTCTAGCAGTAATGGAAACCAAACAG
This sequence comes from Philaenus spumarius, assembly GCA_018207615.1. NCBI lineage: Eukaryota > Metazoa > Arthropoda > Insecta > Hemiptera > Aphrophoridae > Philaenus > Philaenus spumarius. The sequence continues at coordinate 272,104 of JAGFPH010000908.1, read as the reverse complement.
AAAAAACTAAACTTTCATTCATAAACACATAAATACACCTTTGTACGTAAAAAACCCTTATTATCAAATATATATGTGATTGTGTATTATAAATTTGTAGATATACAACTGATAACAAGTGTCGCAGCATGATGACTAAACTGCCCGCCTCACCCCCTCCCCTGCCGCCGCACAGCACCGTTTCCTTGGCCCTAGACTCTTCTAGCCGCCTTTATATCGCTAATAAATACCTCACCTCCAGCCATCCTGTCTAATTCTTGTACCTGTGCTGTGTATCAGCAGTGTCTTTGACCCTGCTTTAATTAAATATACTAAAGTTTAGTTTTGTTATAGTTTGATTAAAATTCTTCGAACATAGCGGATCGGCCGCGGCGGCAGTACAAACTCGACTTCACAACAAAACTACGTAAACAAAAAGAGGAATAAATTTTGGAATAAATACAGTCGGATTCAAGGATTAATACTACATAACATTGTAGTTTTTCATTGACTTGCGATGGTACTTGGCTGTCAAGTTGTATTTGTAGAAAAACAGGGGTTTAAGGGTCTTCTATACCTTGCGTAAAACATCAAAAATATGCACTTCGTACTACCGTGTTTCGGAAGCCGTTTTTCAACCTAAAAAGTTGTGAAACATCTTAAATTGTTCTTAAAGTCTTTGTGCTTTTGTCTTATATCTCATAATTGAAAGAAATTGTCGGCAGCTCCTTTTAATCAACAGTTTAAATGAGTAGAATCGATTATTTTTAACGCATTTTTGGGAGTTTTAAGCAATAATTTCCATATTTTAAGCTAACACGTAAAAAATTTAAAGCCTTCTTTATAACTTAAAGTAGTTTCCCAGATTATTAATTTATAAATAGAATCCGAAACAAGGTATTACGAATTCATGTTTCAACGATTTTGCGGTTTGAGTCAGGCCTTTTGCATTGACATCATAAGGTATACTCGGGAGTTTTCTTCAAGGTAAAGAATAGCCTTAAGGGTAAATAGAAAAATGCATGTTTTTTCGTCAAATACAACATAGCAGAGTCAAAACTTACTATCACAAATCCATGAAAACTACATTTTTATGAAGTATTAGTCCCTGAATCCGACTGAATTTGTTTCAACATTTTATTCCTAATTTCGTTAATGTACCAAAGATTTGAAGTTGAGTTTGTGCTACCGCCGCAGCCGTTCCGCCAGGTTTGAAGTTATTTTAATCCATCGATGTACAATAATTATTATTGTACAACGATGTTTTTTAATCGGACTATATCCTTTGGTTGGTTTTATCCTTTGACCTACAGAAGCGACCAAATAACCGTTTTGTCAGTCGTTAAAAAAGAAAAATATTTTGTCTCTTGTACATGTTTTTGTAAAGTTAACGGTTTTCAAGATATTTCACCTTAAAAATGTTTAACGGCCGCCATTTTGAAAATTATAAAAACAAATGCTTTGTGTTTGGTGCTCTTGTAAATCGTAACATACAAAATTCTTATAGCATATCTTATCTATTTCTGGAGTTACAGTGAGTGTTTGTAAAAAATAAAAAGATAAATAATTGCTACCTACTAAACTAAGCCAAATTCGAAAGAAATGTTACTGGTTGTTTTACATTTATTTCAATGTATACAATTTGATCCTGTATAACCCGCTAAGGATTTTTGTGACACTCTGTATATTTTAATATTTAATGTAAATAAATACAATAAACTGAATTCGTTTATTGTATTATACGCAACGCAAGCGTAAAGTGCTTAAAGAACTTTTAGAAAATAATACCAATAATTTGCTCAAAGTTTAGTACTTTAAAATAAATTTCTTTCAGACAATCATCCAATATGTTATCAAAAAATAAACGTTTTTACCATAGACTTTGTGACGAATTTGCTTAGCACTAAAACTGGTCAGTACGGCGAGAAAATGCAGGCACAAAATGCACTTGAATTTAAAATGTTTTCGGTTAAGAAATTGCACACAATTCCGTCGACGTTTAGAAGTTATTTATGAACGACAAACGTTTATTACACGATGTACGCTTTTGTGAAAAACAAATATGAAAAAACATGCTAATACTTGTTTACTTCGATATTGATGTGTATTTCGAAAAATCTGCAATGTTTAATTAGTATTAAACAAATAATTTTAACACAGCGAACCATGATGTGTGGGAAAATCGGATTCAGAAAGTGCTCAAAAGTTAAAACCCGAAACGTAAGTAAAGGGATGAAATCTTCAGATAGGGCAGATTGGCTACGTTTCAAATAGCACACAAAGTTTCGCCAAAATTAATAGTAAAACTGTGCTTTATTATATTATAAAATATTATTAAGCCTACATATTTTAACAAAACTTTACATGCCAAAATAAACTAATATTTGACTGAATATGTTTAAAACAAACTTAAAATAACTCTATTTACTATACCTTACTAACTTAAAAAAACAAAAAACAAAAAGAAATGAATTACTGACCGCAGAACAAGAGTAAAAAAAGGTTTTCAGCTGATGCTAAGTTTTTAGTTTCTAAACATTACACCAGTCTACTTACTTTTTTTTTAAATCTGGTGATATTGTACATCACCTCGGCAAAATAGCTACCACTTGCCTGTGTTAATTCACCTATTCAATATTTAGTATTGTTGTTTGTTCTGTAATACATGTTTTAGATTGTTAATATTTGTTTTATCGGCATCAGTGAATTGCATAGATACTTTAGATATAAAGGAAAAAGTTCAGTTTTGTTTCTTTCTGTTAGAACTGGGTGGTCACCCTCATCTGCACTCTAGTACCCTAGGTTCAAAATAATACCTACATAATAGTATTTAGTTGTACATTTAAAAAATATAATATATATTTTTACAAATCCATTCATCCAAAAATGTATTACTACATATTCAAAAATTATTTGTATAGTGGCCAAATGTTATCTCAAAGGTCTACTTCACGCAAGGGTTAAATGATTTCGTTGCAAAACTTACTGAAAAGCGAAAAATAATGAGTTACTTGCTCAAAAATACGAAAAATATGATTCGTCGTAACGATTATGGAAGAAATTATAAAACTATTTCATTAGCTTAAGTGAATAAGACTTACAGATTATGCAGAGTTTTAAGTTAACTAGGAATATGCCTAATGAGAAATCAACTCAAATTAGCCCTTTGGCTCCCGACATCCAATTTTTCATATGTTCCAAAAATCCCAACCATTATCTGTTATGTATCTGCATAAAATCCCAGGCTCAATTTAGCAAATTTTCAGTGTTTCGCAAAAAAATATATATTAAATTTAATTACTGATCAATTTTGATGATTTTTTACAAATTTTGTTTGGAATGAAATGTTCTATAAGGTAGTACCTTTTAAAAATAAGTGTAAATTCATGTTAGATATGAAATGATTTAAACTATTACTCGGAAAAAGAAAGAATTTTAAATTTTGTTTACTTTATTCTTGAAAATGACACAACAAAACATATCTAGAACAATTTTGTCCACATTACATCATTTTACACTTAAAAATGAACAAAAACCTGAAATTGCATTACATTATATTGAAAAATGACAGAGTTATTAATTTTAATTAGCCAGTTCTGCGGTTAGTTGTACGCACGGTAACTAGTGTTCTAGTTACCGTGGTTGTACGTATATAGTCATATGAATATACACGTCACTAACAAGTGAATGTACTCGTTTCATAATCACAATTTTTCACAATAAAAATAACTAAAAATGCCAAAACAATCACGTGCTACAACATAATATATGGGCCATTATAGTATATCACAATTATCTTCCAAGCTCATACAGGTAAATAGAACAGTTCTTTCTGATTCCATTGATATATAATAAACATAGATTCAGTAATGATTTGTATTTTATATGATTTTTTTTTCTGAACGTCCGAAAATTCGGACGTCGGGATTCAGCGGACATACGTCGGGAGCCAAAGGGTTGCATATAATTTCAAATATAAGATTTTAACATGAAACAAATCTGTGAATAAATCATTCTAACTCATCAGCGAATTGTTTAAATCACTTTATTTTGCACTCACTTAAAAATCGCTAGTGCACTCAAACTTAAAAATTTTAAAACAAACGCTATTTTAGTTTATAAACTTCTAAGTAAAAAACTATAATCATCTATTATAAGAATAAGTATCTACATTAAACTCACCAGGTAAAACAAATTGTACACACTACAGAAAGAAGATTATGTTCAGGCTTTTAAGTTCTGTCTTGTCTTCTCGCGCACAGTCACAACAGAAATGATTATGTTTCTAATGAAACCCAACAAAACGCAAAAAAGATGCCTTTATTACAACAAAATACAAGGACAAGCGTGCGGTATATTTCAAAGCACACCCAACCGAGACAAGGGACCAAGGGACTATAAGACCTGGACCTATATAGGCCATACACACAGCGAACAGCGTGTCTACAAAAAAATGCTTTTGCGACAGTTTTGACAAAGAATAAACAGTACAGGCGGGAAGAGAGAAGGGTGGCGCTTTGAGGTTTTGTTTTAGTTTCCGGTGGAATCCAACGATCTGACTATTTCTTCAAGAATATCATTTTAAACTCAACATTGATGTTACTGTTATCATGTTTGCCCATCAGACTATTAGTAAAAAATAAAAGCAAATGTTTGACTTTATGATTGTTTTAACGAACTGCCGGCATAAATGTTTAGCAACATAGATGAGAATATTGAAATGTATACAGAGTGATTTTAGCATAAGATTTCCTCCGTGTAACGAAGTCCTTCTGCAATATATAGGGCGTTATTAAGATGTACAATTAAATATATTTTATGTAAAACGAGCAGACAAATTAAATATAATAGGTTCCAGATCTGTAACTACAGTATTTTTTTATGAATCTGACGTCAAAAAACAATGCTTCTTTAGGTTTTTAGTACAAAGGGTTTGTTGAATAAAAAATAAGCAAAAGCTTTTAGCTTTTAGTCTTAGCTTTAGCTTTCGCTGTTAACTCAAAGCTTTTAGTCTTAGCACTTGGTTAAAGTGAGGTGAATGACCTTTAGCTAAGACTAGTTATCAAAAGCTGGCAAATTTTAGCCAAAACTTAAAAACTGTCATATGTAGTTTGAAACAATTTAAATTTAAAACAGCTGTTGCAGTTTGAGGATTTAGGTTATTAGAACTCATTAAACAGGTTAGTACAAAATGGATAGCTCTGCCGGCTTTAGCAGGTCTTCCGATGAAAAACATATCACGACGAAAGTTTAAATAAAAAATAAATGTTTTTTGAATTGCTAAAATCGAATCAAATTCTATTGAACAAATCCCAATTGCTAGGAATTTGTTACACACCAATTTATAAATGTTTTGTTTTAGTAGCCTAATTATTTTGATTGTTTTTACAGAACATTATTTTAAAAAATAACTTTAAAAGTAAACGAAAAAGACATAGAGTGAATAAAACTTAGATATTAAAATATGTGGTATTGAGAATTATAAAATCATAAAAGTATGCTTCCAAATAAACCTAAAATAATTTGTAAATAATAAGAAAAGGATAAATAGACTACATCAGAATTAACAAAATAGCATTCTAAAATTTATCTCTTAGCCTACATATAAATTGTATGGTGTTTATTTAATTGGGTGGCAGTATTTTTTATTGAATATGTATATTTAATATTCCTTGCATTGACTATAAATAAAATATATTAGCATATTTATTATTATTATTTTTTTTTTTTTTGTAATATTGTTTGTTCATGGGGTTTAATCACCATATGGGCATACTGAAATATATTCAAGCTTGCACTTAATAATTTTAGCTATACCTACATTTTATTCACTTTATTTTACGCTTTAGCTAGGAAAATTAGTCGAAGCTTAAAATTATTAGACAAACTTTTAGTACTAGCAATTGCTTATTTTTATTCACACAATTTTAAGTAATCACTTAAAATGTCGAAGTTATAGCTTTTGCTTATTTTTTATTTAACAGACCCGTTGACTTTGTGAAATTGGTATAAACCTATAAACCTATTGACCCACTAACGGCCACCGTCCGGACGTCGGTGGTTAAGGGTCTGCTCCAGTAAACGAGAAATCCATCGGAACGCAAACGCCTCTCACTATATCCCTATCTAAACAGTGCAATTTCTTGCGCTGACATTGCCTCATTTCATACCATTTTATAAGTCTATCTTTTGTAATTGAGTGTTGAAAAAAACACTGAATATTCTTTATACAATTTCGGATCCTTCTTGCAAATTATTTTTCGTTATTAATTTCTTATTGTGTTAGGAAAAAAATTCAAACTTTGTACTTACAAAATGTCAAAATCAAAAGCATTTAAAAAAAATGTAAATTGCAAGACGGATGCGTATTGTGACTGTGCTTAAAATGAGACCTTGCAAACAATCTTATGATAAAAAATAAACGAAATAAATGGTTTGAAATTTAACATTGCTCTTATGGGATAAAAATCCAAGATGGCTGCCACTACAGCAGACCCTTAAGTGAAAAGAGCCTGCGTCCGATTTATAGGATGTTTCCTAAAAAATGTCTAACACGTAACTCTTCTTTAAGTATAACAACAGTCTTATAGTGAAAAAAACCCAGTTAGTTACAGTGACATTTCATCGATTACACTGTAATCGAAACATTAATTTGACGATTTATCGAAAAATATTTATTTGTACTGTAAATGTTGTCTTTTGTGCGCAATAGGCCTATTTATATGTTTTAGAAAATTCAATATACAAAATTTAGGTTTGATAGAATGGTTTAATTTTTGCATGTTTATATGAATGTGTCTGTTATAAAATTAAAAATCTTTCCTATGCATAAAATATGTTTTTTCGTACTACTTCTACAGTTCAAAGTAAACAAAATTATAATAAACGGATTTTACATTAAAAATACAAGCAAGGATAAATATTCATTATTTTTGAAATAATTATAAAATAGATTTAATTGGGTAAAAAACACAAAAAACCATTAAGATTGGTTGATAAACACAAAAGATAGATTTATAATCTAAGAACATGCAAACTACCAGATTTAGTTAGGCTTTGGCTATTTTGAGTAGTGCCGTGCGCCAGGTGCTGGTCGGCAAAGGGTTAAACACAACTTGTAGAGAATTTAATAAGAAACAAACACAAACCTTAAAAAAATACGTTTTTCAATAAAGTAAATACAGTAGACAGTAAATCGTAACATTTTTGTTTATGTAAATTTATTTCTTATTTCGCCAGCTGTTACTATCTAACGAAGCATTTCCAGACCTAACTTTTTCATTATTTTTGCTAACGCAATCAGCTAAGAAAGTACTCGCAACATTAAGGGTCTGCTCCAGTAAGCGAGAAAGCAACCGGAAACGAAAGCGCTTCTCACTATATCCCTATCTAAACAGTGCAATTTCTTGCAGCTGAACGCTTTGACATCGCCTCATTTCAAACCATTTTATAAGTCTATCTTTTGTAATTGAGTGTTGAAAAAAAAACTGAATGTTCTTTATAAAATTTCGGATCCGGCTTGCAAATTATTTTTCGTTATTAATTTTTTATTGTGTTAGGAAAAACATTCAAACTTTGTACTTACAAAATGTCAATTACGTTACGTAACAAAAGCATTAAAAAAAAACTAAATTGCAAGACGGATGCGTATTCTGGCTGTGCTTAAAATGAAACCTTAATGAAAATTTTATGATAAAAAGTAAACGAAATAAATGGTTTGAAATTTAACATTGCTCTTATGGGATACAAATTCAAGATGGCCGCCACTACAGCAGACCCTTAAGTGTCGGGGACAGTATTGTTCAAATATACAGGGCGTTTCAGACGCCCAACCAATACTTTTATGTACCTATTAATCCTGTGCGAAGACAATTATTCACAACTAGGGGAGACCCCTGCGTGCTCCGCACGCCAACCCCCAATGGAACCTTCTAAAAACATATGTTATGTTTTATTTATAATAAAGGTGTACGATTAATAATAACCTCAAAACTAAGATGGTAAATAATGATAAATGTTCAAATCACATTATTTCTTATATTTGATAACATCAGTTATAATAATGGTTAAAAGAACCAGCAAGGCTCAGGTCTACACTTTAAAACCCTAACCTAAAAGCTAGAAATACAAAAATAATTGCTTCAAATTTTGAAATCAGCTGTTAATGGAAATATTGGAGCAAACAGCTATATTATCTGTTATTTTATTCAATTGGTTGCTATGGTAATAAATGTAAATACATGTGTTGGTTTATCGTTCTAGGCCTAACCTAAGAATTTTTACCGACTAAATTTACAAATATTGAAATAAAAAAGGTTTTATCGAAATGAATTACAGCTTACTCAGGGATAATGTAGCTTTTTATTAGTAAAACTATTTTTTCAATCGGTTCAGTAGTACCAGAGATTACCCCCTACATACAAACAAACAAAAAAACAAACTTTGCCTCTTTATAATATTAGTATAGATATTTCTGATCAAAAAGAATTAATATACAGTATTACCTTTTAAAACCTTTTTTTATGCATAAAGTAAGTCTGAATGCCTGAGTTTTGGGGTACCGGTGTTTTATTATCTACAATCATAATACAAGATAGGCCTATCGTTAAATATTTATATTTGCTTTTGTAAGAAGCTTAAGATAATGGATCTGTATTGTATGTATGCATATTAGTAAATAACAGTTATAGATAGGTATGTGTGTAGGCCTATGCGTGTAAAACGACTGGAAGTCGTTCATTTTGTAAATTTAAATGAATATAATAGTATGTATTTATTGGGAACTGGTCGGCTGCAGCTCAATAACTTTTTCTTTGAATTTTTATATATTATTTATAAATATATATGTTTACACTCCAACTGCCACACTGATTTCCTTCAACTGCCGGGCGTTTTTCGAGGTTTTGCAAGCAATTTAAAAAAATCAGTAAAAATATCTCCTTATTGAAAACACTAATGAATTACATATATTTGTTTCTATAAATAATAATATAATAAAGTAAACTTACGAACTGGTTGATAGGCCCTACTGTCTTACACACAAAGTTGTTAGGCACACTCACAGTTCAGAATATCACACGAGCTTCTCCTGTCTGAGGTCTGACTGCTTTGAACGTTCCTTCTAAACTAAATGTTTGGTGTGTTCCAGTGTTCCTGTGTTTACAAGTGTACCAACTGCCAACCCACAGTCACAAAAAAACCCTCTTGATAGAATCTTTGATTATGGACATATGTATAATCAAGGATAGAATGTACCTTCAAAATGGTATATAATAAATTATGATTATGTTTATCTGTGTTTAGTTGTTATATTACGTTAAAACTAAGCACTGTTTAGGCTTGTAACACAGACGGCATTTTTTTGTCGGCTGGGAATTAGTTACTGTCGCCACTCATAAAATTTAAAGTGTGCACACAGGGTGGTGAAATTTCCGACATCGTCTGAAAATCTCGTTGGGCTTCATTAAACTGAATTGTCTAATTAATCAGTCACGAAGTGTTATATAATGTATTATATCTTTGAAAAAATTAAAATATGAAAAATGTTGATAATTGTAAGGGCTTTACTTTGATATGTAAGATGACCCACATTGCAATTTGAAAATTTTGAGATATTGACTTTTTAAACTTCTAAAAGTTGTAAATTTTGAAACCTGCTAAAAATGTGAGAAAACCTACCAAAATTAGGTATTGTTTGAAAGGTCACACCTTTGTCAATGTACTTTAAAAATTGAAGCTGTTGAACAAAATTTTTATGTCAGATGTAAAAAGATATGTAAACTTAATTTTTTATGATGTTTCGGGCCACCCTGTATTGACGGTGCAAGATAAATGGAAAACAAATTGTTTTAATGATCAGTGTACCGAGACCTTTAAAATGAGGTACAACACGACCTACCTTTACATTTGAAAATCTCCCAAAAACCAACCCCCACCCCTAAAAAAATACCCTTTTGGGGCATTTTAGAGGGTTGAAAACATTTTTCCTGAATTCCTTGTGGTCGAAATAGGGGGTTATCAGTTTAAACTAAACGTCTAAGTATTCTCGTTTCAATGCTTTACAAGCCGGCCACCCTCTCTGATACACTCTGTATAAAAGGTAGACTAAACTCTTAATTTTTTCATTTAAATTTTTGAAGTGAAAACTTCTTATGGCACTTTTTGCGTGAGTATTCGAATGAAATCTCGTGAGTCGTACCGTACCGTAGTCGCAAATTTATGTATGGGGCATGTTTACGTTTAAGACTGTATGGGTTAATTTAGTCACGACACGCCCCGATAAAATGGACATTGTGCTTCCTCATTTTGTAAGTTGTGTTAAAATAGTTTAGGCTACTTGGTAATACCTCTGAAATGGACATTGTGATTCCAAATTTTGTAAGTTGTTTTAAAATAGTTTACTTGGTAATACCTCTGAAATTGACATTCTGATTCCTCATTTTGTAAGTTGTGTTAAAATAGTTTATTTTAAGGCTCCGTCGCATCCCCGCAATTATTTAAGGTTCCGTCGCATCTCCACAAATATTTAAGGCTACGCCGCAACTCCGCAATTATTTAAGACAAAGTCGCATCCGCGCAATTATTTAAGGCCTAAATAAATTATTTATCTTCTTAAATAAATTGTTTAAGGCTCCGTCGCATCCCCGTAATTATTTAAGGCTCTATCGGATCCCCGCAATTATTTAAGACTCCATCGCATCTCCACAAATATTTAAGGTACTTAGCATTTCAGCAATTATTTAATACATAGTCGCATCCTCGCATTTATTTGGAGGACAAGGAAGAGCTCTCACGGAAGAAACGTGCAAAACAGGATTTATCTACAAGACACATGGGACTTGGTACAGATTCTCCTCTTTACATAAACGAATCGTTGTCACCTGCGCGAAGGAGGTTGTTTGCTTTAGCACGCGAGGCGAAGAGGAACCACGGCTACAAGTTCTGCTGGGTACGAGGAGGCAGAGTGTTTTTGAGAAGGACTGAAGGTGATCTAATAAAGCAAGTAATGTGCCAAGATGATCTTCATAACTTGTAAATAATATGTTAGTGTCAAGTTATTGCATTTTGCTTTTTCTTTTTTGTAGTATTGTGTATGTTGCCTTGACTTGTAAGCATAGTTAGATTTTTTAATTTATGTTAGATTTTACAGAAGAAGCTTGTGTTGATCTTGTTGCCAATGGTTCTGAGCGTCTTGTCATAATTCATCAAAATATTAGAAGCATGCGTAAAAATTTCGACATTCTATTAACTGAGTTATCGGGATGGGAGGTTTGGCCGCTTATAATAGTTTTGTCTGAGATTTGGATAAGCAAAACTGAGAGTGATTTTTATCAATTACCAAATTATAATCTTATGCTAAGTTCTAATGAAACTTATAGAGCGGGGGGCGTGGCAGTTTATATACATTCTCAAATTGAATGTTTGCAGAGTAGACAACTCAAATTCACTTCAGCAGACGCGCTGGAAATTGTTTTTAAGTTTTCAAAAGAAACTTATTTCTTAATAAGTATGTATAGATGCATTCGCAATCGATTGATTTTTTTCTTGAGGAATTAAGTGATTATTTTATACAAATTGAGGAAACTAAATCGCATAAAAATTGTATAGTGATTGGTGATATTAATATTAATATACTAGAGGAATGTAAAGTTTCAAATAATTATAAAACATTAATGAGTAGTTTTGGCCTGGAATCGTTGATAAATCAGCCTACCCGAGTTACAGAGGATTCAGAAACGTGTATTGACCATGTTTATGTTAGAGTATTAAATAAGATTAGAATAAATGCGAAGGCAAAGGTAGTTGTCCAGTCAATATGTACTAAAAATCGGGGGTCGCTAGAAAAAAATCGGAACTTTCTGAAACTTTGGGGTGTTGTTTGTGACCAACCACTAGTGTTAAATCCAAAAGATCGCCCTGATTAACCCATTGCAAATTTTAGGGGGGCCAAAAAACCGCGATTTTTTGGGACGTTTTTCAGTTTTTGGGCCATAACATTTTTTCCTTGCGTCCTACGACTTTGATCACTCTATTCACGTTTGCAGATCATTAAATTTCCTACAATTTGAACTACTCAAACTTATATTTTAACTCCATAATTACCGAGATACAGAAGTTCAAAAATGTGCAAAATTTACCAAAATAGCAAAAAACGATAGATAACGCTGGTTTTTGCTATGTACCTGGCATTTTAAATAATATTGAATGACATTATGGTTCTTTTATACATAGTCTAATGTTACATGAACCATTCCCTCACACCCCCGCCCCGGAACCCACCCCCGACCCTTCCCCCCTCGAAGAGGCTCTACAGCAGCTCTTTGGATCCAATACTTTCGCATGTGCACACTCCTGAAAGACTTCATCAGAGCGGAACGGGTGGGTGATTGACCCCTACATCTTCAATCTGTGAAGGAAATGATCCCATATCTTCATGCTGCAGGGCACCTGAACTACGCAAAGAGTGCACATCTCTACTACCAAGACATAGTCAGCTTACAAGACCGAATGGATCCTCAGGAGTATGAAAAATTCACAAAGCACGGGTACTTCACTATTCGCCGAACTGAAAAATTTTGGTGGGGATCTGGTCAGACATGACCATTGAGCAGGTTCTCACGAAGGCCATGAAAACTCACGGAGGGCTGACTCGGGGTCGAGGAGTCACTGACAGCGTGCTTACTCGTTGGACGTTGGGTATGCTGTGCCTGCAGAATGTTTGCGAGCAGATAGAGACATTTGCTGACGTACGTTCAAGTACTTCAGAACAGCACGTCGAAATTAGGCCTGCACGTGTAAAGAGGGACAACCAGGACATTGGAAAGCTACGTGCATGGTTTACAGAGCATCCACCTTTTCTTGACATCAAAGATATCGTGTCTTTGGTCACAGGTACCATCGACAGTGAATTAGTAAACTGCCACTCTGCAAGGAACATTGGCATCTGCAACATGAAAAGGATAGTGGGACAATATTTTGGAAACGTAAAGCTGAAAAGAAAAGATAAGGTCATCACTCTGGCCTATGATTCATGTTCGGTGAAAATTGCGGACAAGAAATTCGTAGTCGACCCACTAACCCTTTTTCAACGAGTTTGTGTCGCCAAACAGACAGACGAGGACCTTAAGGATCTGTTTGCTTACGAATTGGCACCCTTCCCTTTGTTTCTTTTCTCTGAGGGTAAAATGCGGAAAGGAACAAAGTCATTGATGTATTCAGCATTCAAGCCAGTTGATACAAAATTAAAAGGTAGGAAATGTGCCGTGATAGATGGAGGGTATCTTCTACACAAGGTCGTGTGGAATAAAAGCACTACACCTACGTTCAAAGAAACTTTGGACGTGATGCCGTTGTTGTCTTTGATGGTTACCCTTCTGATGACCTTTCCTATCAGAGCACTAAAGCTACGGAACGATCTAGACGGGCACTGATCCATTCGGTAACTAAATTCGTCTTTTCATCATCAACATCAGTTGGCACAAGAGTCCTTTCTCGCCAACGACACGAATATAAGGAACTTGATATCAATGTTGATGGCTGAAATGGAATCAGCTGGGATTGAGGTAAAGCAGGCCAAGGAAGATGCTGATTTACTAATCGTCCAAACAGCCATTCACAAGGCCAACGATGACTACGACAGCATTGTTATTACAGGCGAAGATGTAGACCTGCTCGTCTTAATGACTGGACTTGCTTCATCCCACCATAATATATATTTCAAGAAGAGTGGAAGAGGAAACGCCCCCACGTTGTTGTACTCAACGTCGTCGTGTAAATTTCAGCCGAAAGATGTTTTATTTTTACATGCCATAAGTGTATGCGACACCACGTCAGCCCCATACGGTATTGGAAAAAAAAGAGTTTACAGCCTTTTTGAAAAAACATCTGCTTTGAGTACCATATCGGCAGTTTTCAACCAGCCTGATGCCACACGAAAACAGATTTCTGAAGCAGGGGAAATGTTGATGGTGGTCCTGTATGGGGGAACCATGGGCACGGATAACCTTGGCCAGCTGAGGTATAAACTCTTCACAACATCTGTGGCCAAACTGAAGTTCCAGCTCGCCAAATTACCGCCTACCACAGACACTGCCGCATACCATGCGTTCCGAGCTTACCATCAGATACAAACCTGGATGGGGAACGAAATGTCACCTTTGGCATGGGGATGGTCGCTGACAAGAAGAGGAACACTTCCCATAACCACCACCAGAAATGCTGCACCTGATTCAATATTAAAAATCATATCCTGCAAGTGCACGAAAGGATGTAGTTCAGCTGCGTGCAGCTGCAAAAAAGCCGTTCTGCGTTGTTCGACACTATGCAAAAACTGTTGCGGCAATTCATGTGACAATGCTCCTGAAACCAACCTCCAAGAAGAGGATTCAGAAGGAGAATGTGAAGAGGAGTCCACAACAGCCGTGACGGAGGAAGATGCTTATGAAGATATCTAAGGATACACGTAACTACTATTTACTTATTATATTTTATTATTTATTTAACATTTGAAACAACGTTTAATTAACTTTTTACAACTGTTTATAACGATAGAGGTAAGGGGGGAGGGCTGATGATTTTTGAATGGAATGATTTTCAATGTTTTTTATATTATGTAATATTCGAGGTTTCCTAGTGATGGTGGTACGGAGGGGG
>JAGFPH010000908.1:210999-236828 GCA_018207615.1 Philaenus spumarius | reverse complement strand
TATTTTGAAGATTTAGAAGAACAAGCGAGTAAACACATGTTCTGCGGACTAGGCACTAGGCGAACGGAAACGAAAGCATAGGTCGAATGGATACGACCGAAGCTGTGTGGCGTTCGTAAACAAAACGCTTGTTATCCACATTACAACGAAGGAATCCGTTCTCTGTCATTCTTTCGTGTTCGCGGGTGTATGCGGTGGACTAGAGGGACAAAATTGACAAATATTTGTATACCTACTATCAAAATGGCGCCAGAAGATGACTTGATCATTGCTAGTGCGTCGTATATTATTATTAGTGAGGCAAGTAATGAAAAACAAAGGCCAGGAGATCCGTTGTGGCTAGGGTGGTGGATTGTGGATCACTTCTTTGTTCAAAAGTAGAAATCGGTATAGAGGGACAGACTTGATAGACAATCTTACAGCTGAAATTGAATATGACCGTTTTGAAAATTTCTGCAGAATGAAATCGACAGACCCAATAGGGATTCAATTTCTTTTTCGTCTCGTTGAGTCACACTTCATTTCATCACTAATTCTGCCCCAAGCGTAACTTTTCTTAATTTTATTTTAATAATCATTATGAACAGGGTTCCACAAACACTCGTGTTGTTTATATAACTATTAATTTTAAAGCATCAGAGTTACACTACTAGAAAACAACAAAAACGTACTTCCTGACACGTTGGTACCAAGCTGAGCTTGTGCGGTCCGCATTTTTCTATGATGTACCGCCTCCCGAGCACACACTTACGTGGCCGGCACCCTATCCGAGGACTTTACCTTCTTGTGGTTATCCGAGGACACCGGTTAAATATAACTTTTTAAATTTAGATTCCAGGAATATATTATCAGCTTAAATAAAGAAACAGAGTTCATACAAAACACACTTATTATTTCAATTATTTAAAGATTTTGTGTTTGCATCCGAGGACCATGAGATTTCAAAATGCACACGAGGACAGTGTGTTTTGTATACGAGGACATGTTAGTGTAAATGGTTATCCGAGGACCATTATTTTTCACGTGTTTTCGAGGACAGTGTATTTAACTAGAAATTATTAATTCTGTTATATTATTTTTAAAACCCCCATTTTAGAGACAATAATTTAATAACGATGCATAGATCTTCCCATTTTATTATTGATTGTGTCAAGGCATTATGCGTCGCAGATTGCCGAATTAGTAAAATCAGTGTTTTCGTGCGGCAAGTGTTATCAGTGCCTCGCCCCTACCTTCAAGGTCGTCAAGGGTCATTGTACCCTCCTTATCTGCACTTCCGGTCAATCCCTATTGTTCAACAGTTGTGTTGTCGCTCATTTTTTTCGCAGTTTGTTTTGTGGACTGATTTTTGCCATCCCCTTCTCATAATTAGTCCAGGATCTGAAGGGGGTTGAGTATGCATGGAAAGGCTGACGCAATTTTATTTCTGATTATTGTTATAGACACTATAGTGATCATGAAAAGCCATGTTGTCGCCTCCCAGCGTGGTCGACATCGCCGGGGGGAGGGGGAATATGGTCGGGGCGCCGTTTATTAAAACGCTTATAACTTGAGAACCGTTCAAGATAAAACATTAAAAAAAGCGACAATATGCTCCATAAAATATGAGCTTTAAAATAGGTCATTACGTTTATAGTCGTATAGTTGTTGGTTTATGAGTAAAGAGCATTTTTATTGGTAAATGAACAAAAATGGTGAGTCAAATAAGCAAAACCAATAGTTTTGTACTAAGAAAATCACTAAATAGGTCAAATATAGACAATTAAGTTATTAAAAGTGCTTCAATAAATTTAAGAAAGCATGTTGAACAGTTGTTAATGCTACTGTTGAGATGTTTTATACGTAGCACTAATACTGTACATACAAGTGCTCCGCGCGCGCCACCGGCGACGAAAACCCCACATATTTTACCTTGTTCTAGTTTTTTATAATTTTTAGTGTGAAGGACTGGTTTGACAAAAAAATCATTCAATCCTTTTTTAAAGAACAGTAAATTTACTACAATTTAAAATGAAAATCATCTTCCTGAGAATAATACTTTTCGAGTTGCAGCCATTCAAATTTCAAGCAAATTTTCAAAATTTTCAAAAATTGTTAGATTGTAGATAGCATTTGTGTTTTTTCACCGCGAAGCAAGGGTTTTTCAGCAAACCTGATAAGGACTAATTTTAAAGTAGAGAAATATAACTTTAATATGTGACCGAAATGGCATTTATATCATGAATAGCTTCTGAGATACAGCTGTTTGAATTTTGGGTACACTTCAAAGAAATAAATAATATTATGGAATGTAATAAAACCAAAAGTAATTGAAATGTAAGTTGTTAGAAAAGGGTACAGTTACAAACAATAACATAACATTACATTAAATAAAAGACTTTATATTTAGGAAAATAAAAAATGTTATATAACTCCTTTTACAGTGAAATATTACAATTGTTATTTTTGCTTTTTCATTTAACAAGACTTTAAATAGTGATATCGAATAGTCAGTATCGAGTCAGACGTATTAACACTTTTCTTGAAATGTTACTTTGGGTGAGCTAAACTTTTCGGATAGCCTAGTAACTCATGGATTAACAGATCCTAGATGTGAATATTCCTTTTATTTGCTAGCACTACTTTTGAGTTAATGTTTGTTGGTGAAGGGGTTTTCTTTGTTTCCTTTGCTGTTTTTCAGGCATTGCTGAAGACATTGTCATCACAGGGCTCCTCCTGATTGGCTCGTACAAACCTTTTATTTTGTCAACAATTCTTTGCCTCTTAACATTTTTTAACAGAATTTTCCCATTTTCTTGTAAGTTAAATAGGAATTTCGATGTTTCTTCTGTGATAATAACTCCACTCGTTATGTTTCTCAACTCTAAAGGGTTGTCTTGTTCATTTATAAATTTAATAATAAGTTGCACGTCACTTTCATCTCTTTCTATACCCTTGTATTCTCCATTCTTTATGTCGAAATGTCACATGCCCAATTTGGATCAAAGTACCTCATTGAACTACAGTCAACTCTAGGTTTCTCATCCAGTTACAATGGATGACACCTTGGTTAGTGTGGATGTCGGAAAGCAGGATTGAAATGTTTAGCCATATGTTCGTTTTTCTGTGGCGAATCTTGTGACAATGTGCCGGAAATAGAACAACTTCATTTCTCTCGAAATTGTAACACTAAGCGAACTGGGTGATGATGACCCAGAATAATACAGTAAAGTTAGACCAAAAAATACCCAAACTGGAGAATCCAAAAAAAGGTCTGATTGTTGGAAGTTGTTCATTACCCTTTTCTCTAAATGTGGTAAAAAGTCTCCACCGATATAGCGTCGTGTTTGGGGGTGGGAGGTGGAGAAGGGATAAAAATGTGCGTTTTTTTAGGTTTTTTTGTACATTTTTCATAAATCATTAAATTTAAAGCCTAGTTTGTTCTATAACTTTTTAAAGTAAATTAAATTCTCTACAAAAATGTTTCTGTACTTTTTTGGCTGCGATCAATAGTTTTGGAGATATGGAGGGGTAAAAGTAAGGTAGGCCTGATTTCTCTAGAGGTTTGGTTGAAAACGTCTATAAATTGACAATGTTTTGAAAATACGCCCTAAAAAACTTAAAAAACACACATTTTTTACCCCTTCCTCCCGTTCCACCCCCAAACCCGTTTTACCACATTTAGAGCAAAGGGTAATGAACAACTTCAAATAATGAGACCTTTGTTTTTTTTTTATTCTCCAGTTTGGGTCTAATTTGACTATACTAGAGAGTGTTTGCGTGGTTCCGCTTTTCAATGTTGACAAGTTTCAACAATCTGAGGAGGAAAGAAACAATTAATTTGGAATTGGTTTTCTTTGGAATTAATTATTAGACAAAGAACTTACCTAAATCCCAGGCCCTTCAAAGAGGTGCCGGATATAATATTTAGTTATTAATTATGTTTTATAACATTTTTTATTTTGCTAAATATAAATTTTTTAATGTAATATAATTTGATGTTATTGTATGTAACTGTACCCTAGTACAGTACTAACAAATTACATTTTTTAACTACTTTAGTTTTTTTTTTACATTCCATAATATTACTTATTTCTTGGAAGTGTACCCTAAATTCAAACAGCTGTATCTCAGAAGCTATTCATGGTAGAAATCCCATTTTGGTCACATATTAAAGTTATATTTCTCTACTTTAAAGTTAGTCCTTATCAGTTTTACTGAAAACCCCTTGTTTCACGGTGAAAAAATACAAATGCCATCTAAAATCTAACAATTTTGGAAAATTTTGAAAATTTGCTTGAAATTTGAATGGCTGCAACTCGAAAAGTATTATTCTCAGGAAGATGATTTTCATTTTAAATTGTAGTAAATTTACTGTTCTTTAAAAAAGGATTGAATGATTTTTTTGTCAACCAGTCCTTCATACTAAACATTAGAAAAAACTAGAACAAGGTATAAAATGTGGGTGTTTTCGTCGACGGTGGCGCGCGCGGAGCACTTGTATATTATTAGCGCTATGTATAAAACACCTCTACAGTAGCATTAACTGTTCAACATGCTTTCTTAAATTTATTGAAGCACTTTTAATAACTTAAATGTCTATATTTGTCCTATTTAGGAATTTTCTTAGTACAAAACTATTGGTTTTGCTTATATGAATCACCATTTTTGTTCATTTACCAATAAAAAATGCTCTTTACTCATAAACCAACAACTATACGACTATAAACGTAATAACATTTTTAAAGCTCATATTTTATGGAGCATATTGTCGCTTTTTTTAATGTTTTATCTTGAACGGTTCTCAAGTTATAAGCGTTTTAATAAACGGCGCCCCCACCATATTCCCCCCTCCCCCCCGACGATGTCGACCACGCTGGGGGGCGACAACATGGCTTTTCATGATAACTATAGTGCCTATAACAATAATCAGAAATAAAATTGCGTCAGGCTTTCCATGCATACTCAACCCCCTTCAGATCCTGGACTAAATAGAGTACAGACTCTCTTAATCTCTTGCACGATGTGTTCAATCGAGGTACTGCTCACGTTATTTCTGAACTGCATTGCAGACGAACGGATTAGCCTAGGAGGAAGTGTAAATTTAGTGTATCTTTGATTTTTAAAATCCAAACATTTGTGTCATTGTTTAAGCGAATTTCCTCTATAGGGAAGAAGCTATTACCGTAGGGCATGGTAAGATCTAAGCCCGTGACCATCGTTTTGAATTCGCCAGAAAAACACAATTCGTTAGAAATTGTACATATGTATGTCTGTATTTGTGTGTGTGCCGTAGGCACAATAACTCTCGTAAAATAGGTCCGATCTTGATAAAATTTGGTACAAACGTGTAACGTAGCAACTATTTGGTTAAGTTTGAAACCCAGATAGATTGCACTACCGGAAGGGGGTTTTGCGGGGGGGGTTTGTACCCCAAAAATGGGGTTTCTGACTTTTCACATGTAAAATGTTTAGAAATCAAATTTTAATTTGCTCCATAATTTCAAATTTAAAAAATAAACAATTTGGTGCTTTGATCTTAGCTCTATAACAATTGGTTACTGAGATATTGAAAGTGCTAAACACAGTGCGTTATCCTATGTTATTCGTATGGTAAATAAGTACAAATTTTATATCTTGCTTATGTTGAACATATACTTATGAATCTTTGAAAATTTGTTAGAACTTAGTAAATCTGTAGTAATATTGCACAGGGTGTGTTGTAGGTTTAAGGAGGGGTGAGAAAAATTGGTTTATATTTTACTAAAAAACGAAATTTTTTGTAATTTTCGACTTTTGTGAATTTTGTAGATTGATCGTTATAGACGACTGATAGACAAATAATTTGATATTTTGTTTTTCTCTCTACGATGTTTCGTTACCTTAATATAAGGCTCTAAAATATATTGACATTTTACCCGCCAAAACAGTTCTTTCCGTCTATAATGAGCGTATTTTTAAACGAATTTCAATAATATTTCAGAATTTGTTAGAATTTAGTAAATCTGTAGTAATATTGCACAGCGTGTGTTGTAGGTTTAAGGAGGGGCGAGAAAAATTGGTTTATATTTTACTAAAAAACGATTTTTTTTAATTTTAGACTTTTGTGAATTTTGTAGATTGATCATTATAGACGACTGATAGACAAATAATTTGATATATTTTTTTTTCTCTCTACAATTTTTCGTTAACTCTAAAATATATTGACATTTTACCCGCCAAAACAGTTCTTTCCGCCTAATGAGCGTATTTTTGAAAGAATTTCAATAATATTTCAGAATTTGTTAGAACTTAGTAAATCTGTAGTAATATTGCACAATGTAAAACCATAATGCAGAGGAATTAGTAACAAAATTAAAAATGTGTCAAACATGAAAAATGAAGTTGATAACAGATGTTCTATATCAGCTATTCGTTCTCATTGTTGCAAATTGTTGTTTATCTAAAACCCTCTGTTTATTGGGCTACAAGTTCTCATTTTAAAGTACAGTTTTTAAGGTTTTTATATTGGAAATGTGTGGCTAACTTTTGATTTTTTAACACCCTATATTTTATTATGATTTTGGATTTTACTGAATTCTGGATTTTGAATCTGATGTATTTGCTTTCGATAAACAACAATTTGCAACAATGAGAATCAACAGCTGATATTGAACATCTATTCTGTTATTAATTCAATTATTTCTTGTGTGATAAATCTGTAGTTTTATCTCTTAATTCCTCTGTATTGTGGTGTAAAACATAAACATTTTTGAATAAAATTAGTTTAAAAAGTTATTTGTTTGTCTAAACAATGCTTTATTAGTGTTGAGAGCGTTTTTATTTTTTCAAAACTTTTACAAACAAAAATATCTTTCTCTCAGTTAGTTTGTTTTTAGAACTTTATACTCCTCTAAATTTTAAACGGTTAAAAAAACAGCAAGAGCAAAAATGTCTTAAAATATTTTGGAAATATATTGGAAAATGACGGCCATTTACAAATATTTTAACTACATATTTTTTAATTCCTCAAAAAACAAGGAAATACTCTTTATTTAAATTTTGCTGTCAGATTTACAGATTACACGATACCAATGGTGATCCCACCCTGTATATTAATCATAGCAGGTACCCGTGGCTTCACCCACGGTCCAAAGATCTGCTGCATAGTGAGTTTAGTCCAAATCTAACATTGTATCATTTTTTGAAGCGCAACCAGTCCACCTTCCTTATGTTAAAAATATTACATCTTGTCAATCAAGTAATGGTTGTAATTGCTCTAGTTTACCCTTAGATGTAAGTACAGTAATTGAAATTCAAATGGTTTTTCTTTTTTAAATATAACTTTAATGACAATATTTAACAAATTTGAGTTATATCTATAGGTAATAACAGAAATTATTTTTAATATATAGGGTTAGACCCCATTTTGACCACAAGTAACTTATCCTTAGGTTATAAAAATGTGTTTGATTCATTTTTTCATAGTACCATTTAAGGAATAAGTGCAATATATTTTAGCTTTCGAGCGAAAGTAAAGTAGAAAAATTTTTATGTATTGTTTTACGTGTATTTTTCAATCTTCACTCCTTAGACGCAAGTAATTGAAATGCTATTGCATTACTTTTCCTATTTACCACTTATGAAACAATGGGGTAAACAACAGCTCATGGGAAGTATAATAATGTATTTATTTTTATTGTAAAGGAGCTGTTACTTCCGTTCACACATTAGACGTAAGGATTTAAATTGTGTGTTTTACTAATTCTTTCCTTTACAACACTTACTATTAATAAGTGCCAAATTTCAGCTCTCTAGATTTGTGGGAAGTTAGCAGATTTAAATTTGTTGTTTTAGGGGTGGTTATTCCATATTTACCCCTTAGCAATGCGCTACACAACGCTAATATTGTTTAATTTTCTATGTATATTGTACGAAATAAATATACAGATTTCCAGCTCTATAGCTATAAGGAAAGTATACCAATAAATTTGTATTGCTTTATTGGTTGTTATCACATTTACCCACCTTAGCAGCACACGACAAAAAAAATATGGATTACATTTTTCTATGTATCATGAAATAAATAAATGTAAAAATTTCCAGCTCTCAGTTTTAAGGAAAGTATAAACATTAGGTTTTATTGTTTTAGGGGTTGTTACTACATGTTCACCCCTCAGCAGTACGCGACCAAATGCAAATCTGGTTCTTTTTTCTATGTATGTTGTAAGAAATGAATATCAAATTTCAGCTCTCTAGTTTTATGGAAAGTATATACAACCCTCCCCCCAGGAGCATATACACTTTACCGTTGTATATGGTGGCAAAGATATCTGCGACAGATATTATTTCAACTGGAAGTTGTAACGGATGTAATAGCTTGAATTACTTAGGACACAAATACACAGCTATGCGTTATTCTTTGTGAATCAACGAATGCAGGTAAATGGTAAAGATGGTATTAGGGATCTAGAATCGTCAAAAATTCCCTAGGACGCACCGTTTTCGGGATATTGACGATTTTTGTAAAATAAATACTAAAAAGCTCCAGTTAATTGCAATATAATCGAAGCTGACGGAACCCTACAAAATGGAAATATGGTTTGAAATAGTACAAATTACCAACTCTCTAGCTTTAATGGTAGTAGAATAATTAATTTTTATTGTTTTAGGGTTGTTATCATATTTTCACTCCTCAGCAGCAGGTGACAAAAAGTAAATCTGGTTTACAATTTATATGTATAGAAAATTCTAGCTTTATAGCTTTAAGGAAAATATAACAAATTAATATTTATTGTTTTAGAGGTTGTTAATACACTTTCAACCCTTTTTTAGAACTGACAAAATGTAAATTTGGTTTATTTTTTATGTGTATCTTGTAAGAAACAAATTTTCAGCTCTCTAGCTTTAAAGAAAGTATAATAATTAATTGTTATTGTTTTAATGCTTATTATCACATTTTCACCCCTTAGTAGCACGCTGCAAAATGGAATTATGGTTTACATTTTATGTATATCTTGTAAGAAACAAATGAAAAAATGTCCAGCTCTCTAGGTTAAGGGAAGAATAATAATTAATTGTTATTGTTTTAGGGGTTGTTATCCCATTCTCACCCCTTAGCAGTACGCTACAAAATGTAACTATGGTTTACATTTTGTGTATATCTTGTAAGAAACAAATGTATCAATTAGCAGATTTTTAGTTTTAATGGAAGTATAATAATAAATATTTATTGTTAGGGGGTTGTTTCAACCCTTAAATCAAAATTATGTATAGCATATGTCTCATTTCAGGTCTTTATCTATATGTGTGTCAAATTTCATACAAATTCATCCAGTAATTTTTGCGTGGTTGGCAGTCAAACATCCAAACATCCAAAAATACAAACAAACAAACTTTCACATTTATAATAATAATTAGGATTGAATAGGACAGACAAATATTTTTTCTCTCTCTACGACGTTTGCTTACCTTAATATAAAGCTCTAAATATATTGACAATTTACCCGCTAAAACAGTATGTTCGGCCTAAGTAACATGTTTTTAAACAATCTTCAATAATATTTCAAAATTTGTTAGAACAGTAAATATGTAGTAATATTGAAAAGGGAATGTTGTAAGGGTTACGAGGGTGGGGAGTTAAGGAGAAAGATAAATTGTATGTTAACAAAAAACTGAACACTGGACAGAACTATAAAATCATTATACTTTGTTTACAGAGTATAAGCTTAATAAGCGGTAATGACAACCTTACGACATTGTCAACCATCCAAGGGTAGTTAGCCCCATTGTGTTTCCTTCCAGCTGTGATATGGGTCAACACATGGACTAAACATATTGTATAGAGAAACAGATAACAAAATCTCTGCAACTGGTATTTCACTTTAATAGTATTCGGTTTTGTAGTTTGATATTTTAATCAACTTGTTTACTGTCTCTTACCCAGCACTCCTTTTTTATAATTTTGGAATGCAGTATATTATTATTTGTTAAATTATCATCATTCCAATACCATTTTGCTCAAAGTTTCGTAATATTTGATGCGGATTTTGTAAACACCGGCTTTTGGAGGGGGTGATAGGTTTCCACTTTTTCTCAACAAAACAATATTTTCAACCTAATATTTTTAAAATGCTTTCTTTAATATTTTAGACAAGGACAATAAACCTTCTGTATAATGACTTGTATGGTTATGCAATATGAATACAATAATGACAAATTACTTCAACAATTGGTTTGTGTTTTATTAACTTAATTATTTAAAATAGTTAATACACTTCTACACTTAGATTATTAAGTTATAATATGTAATAGTTGTTTATAATCACAGACAAGAGATATTTTATAATCGGTTATAACTATAGTACAATTGAACAGTTTTTCAAATTGTAGAACTTCATTTCGTCTCGGGAACATCAACTAACCATATTGTCCACCTATGATGTTACCACCTAAATGGGGCCCCATCCTGTGTGCAATGTTTTTAATTTTTGACTAGGTGTACACTAAACTGTTTATACTAAGTTGAATGATAACATTTCCTAAGAAGGTGATTAATCTCTTTCACTTTCGAGATTTATATTAGATAGTCCATTTTGTCCTACGTTTTCTCTTATTATGTATTACTTAACAATTGCAATATGTAATATGCATAGTTTTATAATTTTAACTAGCTGACCCGTACGGCGTTGCCCGTGGTGGTTGGTATTTTCAGTCTTTTTAACGTAATTGTATTCTTTTTAAGTGTTCAGTCAGTGAGTGGTATTTGGCTTTTATATATATAGATCTTAAATAATAAAAGCACTATTGTCATAATAATAAAAGATCTGAAATTATGATTTTAGTAACTTTGATCCCCCCCAAACCCCTCCTAAAATTTCGAAATTTTTCATACCCTTTCTTAGTGAGCACCTATGGCCCTAGAGGAAGCTACATACCAAATTTCATTCCAATCCGTTCGGTAGTTTTGAAGAAATCGTGATTTAATAACTTTGATCCCCAAACAACCCTAAAATTCCGAATTTTTTCAAACCCTTTCTTAGTGAGCACCTATGGCTCTAGAAGAAGCTACATACCAAATTTAATTCCAATCCATTCGGTACTTTTGAAGAAATCGTTTTTTAACAACTTTGATCCCCTCAAACCCCCCTAAAATTTCGAATTTTTTCAAACCCTTTATTAGTGAGCACCTATGGCCCTAGAGGAAGCTACATACCAAATTTCATTCAAATCCGTTCGGTAGTTTTGAAGAAGTCATTTTTTAATAACTTTGATCCCCCCAAACCCCCCTAAAATTTCGAATTTTTTCAAACCCTTTCTTAGTGAGCACCTATGGCCCTAGAGGAAGCTACATACTAAATTTCATTCAAATCCGTTCTGTAGTTTTTGAGAAATCGTGATGAGTGAGTCAGTGAGTCAGTGGGTTTTGGCTTTTATATATATAGATGAGATGGTATCTTTTTTCCATGACACTGCCATTTATTAATTTTTCATAACCCACACAAATAAAGCTATTTTTAAATTGTTATTTTTTATTACTATCAGTTGCAATCAATTTAAAAAATAGAAGAGTCTTTTTATTTTAAACAATAAATATTATCTGTCATTATAATATTGTGGTTATTTGCTTCGTTAGTTTCATTTAGATTTTAATTTTCAAAGAACACGAAATCATGCATGTATTAATCAAGAATATCTCAAAAAATTACCCGGGTTTGGGGCGGGAACCTACAACAAGAGAAACAAATCTATACTAATACAGTATTATAAAGAGGTAAATTTTGTTTCTTTGTTTGTATGACGAGGGTGATATCTGGAACTACTGAACCAATTGAAATGTTTTTTTATAAAAAGCTGCACTATCCCTGAGTAACATAGGCTAGAATCATTTTAATAAAAACAACTATTTTATTATTTGTAAATTTAGTTGGGAAAAAATTCACAGTTGGTCGTTAAACCCATAGCGTCTAACAGCTATAATACCAATTAAATAAGCAATATTATGAAAAATTAAAAAACAACAATTGAAAGATGTCACTTATATTATTCGAAACGTTTGATAAGTTTAGTAACGTTAAAGGTGTGTAAAGGCTGCTTTAACAGGAATAAGTCACTGGACAAATATTAATCAGCATCATTGTTAGATTTTTTTTGTATCAATCAAATTGTCACGATTTACCGAGTAAAGGGCATTTTTTACATTTTCTGTGTTTTCCTTCTATTGCCTTGACGCGTTAATTTTAACAGTTGGGAAATAGTGCAATTAAACTGCTTGGGGTCTGAAACACTTGATTTTATAATAAAAACATGTGCGATTTGGACGAGCTCATAAGTTATTATGTCCGTGGCGTCGCGGTAGTTGTTAAAAATGCAGCACCACTGAAAGTGGCATAAGAGATTTAGCAACGACAAGATGACACTGGACAAATTTTAAATTTTAGCAGATGACCCTAACATTTCAGAACATAACAAAAACAAGCAACAGCTGTGTAGATTATAATCTTGGAAATTTTAATTTATTTGTAACCTTACATTTAGGTTACGGATGATGGTTTGACTATACGTACAAGCCGATAAGGCTGACAGGCCCGGCCTGGGAACCTCTTGGGGGAGGTGGACGAGTTGAAAGAAAAGGGCACCGGGGGTTTGAAATTTTTAGAAAAATTTGTACTTATCGGTTAATGAGAGGCCACTCATTTAAAGACGTTTATTAAATCAAGACAAAAAGAAAATCACTTTATTATACAAAGTAACACTCCTAGAATCTATAAATAACAAAATATTACTTTTCCGGTTTAACTTTGCCTTCAGCGGCAGCCCAGAACTGGACGATGTCGCGGAGCAGATGCATGAAGCGGTCGTCCCCGCCCGTCTTCCGCCACATGAACTCTGCGAGGTAGCTGTCCAAGTGGTGTCTGGCAGAGTACCCCCTTTACCTTTTGTTTCGCCATTTAAGGCTCTTCTTTACCTTGAAGAAAACTCCCGAGTTATACAGTATGATTTCAATGCAAAAGGCCTGACTCAAGCCGCAAAATCGTTGAAACATGCATTCGTAATACCGTGTTTCGGGTTCTATTTATAAATTAATAATCTGGGAAACTACTTTAAGTTATAAAGAAGGCTTTATATTTTTTACGTGTTAGCTTAAACTATGGAAATTATCGCTTAAAACTCCCAAAAAAATGCGTTAAAAATAATCGATTTTTACTCGGTTTAAACTGTTGATTAAAAGTAGTTGCCGACGATTTCTTTCAATTATGAGATATAAGACAAAAGCACAAAGCCTTTAAGAACAATTTAAGATGTTTCACAACTTTTTAGGTTGAAAAACGGCGTCCAAAACACGGTAGTACGAAGTGCATATTTTTGCTGTTTTACGCAAGGTATATAAGACCCCACATCCTTTCAACATGTTGTGTATGGGCCCCAGTTACAGGATCAATGAAATTGTATTTACGATTTACTTGTAAGAGTGAAAAGTTCGCTTGTTCCAGTTGTTCAGTATTGTAACCTTTCCAACAGTCTTTAAATAAATGAAAGGCCTCCCCGTTAACCGATTAGTACCGAAATATCTGTGCAAATTCATGAATTTTAGGCTTTTTAAGCTTAAATATATGAAATAAAAATGTAAGTATACCCATAGTTGTATGCAAATCTTCACTCTTAACATCATATCTATTTGCAAAACGATATACAGAAATTACTTAGAAAATCAATACAGTAATTTGTTTATTTATAGCTACGAAAGTCCCTAATCGTGACAGCTCGGTCACCACTTGGTGCCAGTAAAGTAAGCGAGGAATCAATGGCGAGTGGATTTCGCAGACTCATCCGGATGTTGATTAGTTTACTCAAAATACGTTGCCTATGGAAATGACAGTCATAACGATTTATGACTAATTACAATTAGCGGCATGTCTGTGTTTTTAAAAAAACTAGAAGGTTTCTCACTTTTCTATCTGTCAACCAAGTAACAACTGTGCTGCCACAAAATTTTTATCAGGAAAAAATAAAAATTTGTAGGTAAATAATGTTTATTTTGTTTCTTACACCAACAATTTAGATTTTCTTGAGGTCGTGTATTGATAAACTGATTTGTACAAATAAAGATTTGTTCTTCCTTATTTAAAAAAATTTAAAACCTCTAATACGATTTTTATTTCTGAGGAGGTCTCATATAGTTGTCAATGGTATTTA
Source organism: Philaenus spumarius (assembly GCA_018207615.1). Classification (NCBI taxonomy): domain Eukaryota; kingdom Metazoa; phylum Arthropoda; class Insecta; order Hemiptera; family Aphrophoridae; genus Philaenus; species Philaenus spumarius. The sequence continues at coordinate 222,674 of JAGFPH010000908.1, read as the reverse complement.
AAATATCCTTTCCGACACTCGTATTATATTAATTTTAGTTTAAATTAGGCTTCTTTTCTGCCTTTTTGGAAACATAAACTAGGGTAATGGCTAAAATTATGTCCGCCCATCTTCGTCTAGTCTACGGCGCTCGTCGGTCGCTTGTTAGTGGTCAGTTTTCCCGGGAACTGAAATTTGCTAATTGTATATTCATTGCATCACAATCACCAGTAAATGAGCGTAGCTGGCAGATTTTCTGTACTACGTGGGCATGCAGAACAATATTTTCCTCTAACCAAGCCGAGGAAGGGTTTTGATAGTCGCAATAATTAATTAGAGTAAAATATTTAATACAATACAGTACTTTTATTTTTCTAAAGATTTTCCAGCCAAGGGGCGCACCGGTGTTCCGGTGGGCCAGGCCAGGCCTGAAGGCCGTTATATACAAGCTACTAGTCATATCTTAAAGTCTTAAAAGGTTTGTTGAACACCCAGGAGAACGGCTGCCCTAATCTTTTAAACTGAACATGTAGTAAAATTAAATATTACACAAGGTGAATAAATAATATAATACCAATTTATTACACAGAAAAAAGTTGTTGGAAAGTTTTGTAAAACTTAGGGTATTATTTTTAGTTTACTTTGTAAGTTTGTTTAGTTCCCGTAACATGTGCAGTAATTAATTGTCAAAAAAGTAAAAGTAAAATTTTACAAATTTCGCCTTATCTGGCCAAAATCAATTAAGATGATTTAAAATATGAAGTAACCCAGTGGGTTAACTTTTGGAAAGATGAACAATTTCAGTGACATCTATGGTGAGACCTAAGGTCGGGAGTAGTCAATGAGCACCGACCATGGTGACCAGTACACGTTTTGGGGTGTCATTAAAAATTGTATATATTCTAATTTCAGACAAAGAAAACGATATTGCAGTTTTTTAGCGGATTTATATAGGAAAGATGAACAATTTCAGTGACATTTATGGTGAGACCTAAGATCGGAAGTAGTCAATGAGCACCGATCATGGTGACCAGTACACGATTTGGGGTGTCATTAAAAATTGTATATATTCTAATTTCAGACAAAGAAAACGATATTGCAGTTTTTTAGCGGATTTATATAGGAAAGATGAACAATTTTAGTGACATTTATGGTGAGACCTAAGGTCGGGAGTAGTCAATGAGCACCGATCATGGTGACCAGTACACGTTTTGGGGTGTCATTAAAAATTGTATATATTCTAATTTCAGACAAAGAAAACGATATTGCAGTTTTTTAGCAGATTTATATAGGAAAGATGAACAATTTCAGTGACATTTATGGTGAGACCTAAGGTCGGGAGTAGTCAATGAGCACCGATCATGGTGACCAGTACACGTTTTGGGGTGTCATTAAAAATTGTATATATGTATATGTATATATGTGTTTGCACTTTACCGACCGCATTTAAGTCCAATTTGGCCCAAATTTGATACACATGTTGGTTGTCTACGTCGTTCGGACGAGTTCGTTAGCCAAGAAAATAAATCAACCGGAAGCGTTTTTTTACCGGAAGTAACATGTTTTGCAATTTTTCGTATTAGAATGAAACTTTTTTGGGGCTTTACCTAAAAATATAAATATAGGATATTATTCTCCTCATTTTGTTTTTACACGAACTTATAGCTCGCTTGGTTCCCCCAAAATCAATCAAAACGTAAAATGCCATTAAAGTACTCGGTTCCGCGTGGATTTTACCGTGTGGGCATTTTCCGATCCGAGGCCGACGGCCGAGATTGTACTCTGCGAGCGAAGCGAAGCAGTCTATAATCCAAGGCCACGAGGTCGAGGTGCAAAACTCACAAAGCGAGTGTTTCCGCTGTGCGTGGAACGAAGGAGCGCGTGAGTCGAAGCTGGAGGCTGAGGTGCAAAGAAATTCTACTAATATATTTCATACACATGGGCAGCTATTCAGCGCCTTCGTGAGTAGATCAATTTTACAAATAGTCGGTTGAAACCCTAAAACATATAAACTTAATTTTGGACATTCGCTCAACTCACGTCAGCGGTTCAGCTGCGTGGTCGAATTATTTAGATATTTGTGTTAACACGGTGAACACGTTTTTAAACTTTCATTAAATGTTTCAATACAACCCGATAACCCTCTAATACTATTAAAGGTGTGCTATACCACTCCAGTGAGCGGAGTTGACCTTGCGTGCTATGTGGGAGTTTTGTTAAAATTATGGCCGTAATAATAAAATCATTGTATATCGAATTAGTGACAGTAATTAAACACAATATAATTGTCTTCAAGATGTTTCACAACTTTTTACGTTGAAAAACGGCGTCCGAAACACGTTAGTACGAACTTCATATTTTTGCTGTTTTACGCAAGGTATAGAAGACCCTTGACTATACGAGTATTAAGTTGATTATACGAGTATGTTGTCAGTATCGGTATAATGTAGGTAAACAGATGTTTTACTTATAATAATAAGGGTTATAGGCTGCTGCGATCTGTGGTGAAAACCCGAACTACTGCTCACATACATTACTTATTTGCTACCAGCTATTTGGGAGCCACGATTAGTACGGACAAAGTGGTAACTTAATTCAATGAATACAGAAACTATAAGAAGCGCAATCCCCATGTTAAAAAATTCAGCCCAGTTTTATTTGAATTTGACGAGGTTGCCACGGCGTTCACTACGTAGCGGAAGCGCCACTGTCGCCGCCGTGCCTGTGCTAGAGAGAGACAGAGAATGGCATTCAGAGAGAATGAACGCATTGGCCTAGCATCTACTAGGAAAATACACAATTTCTCCCTTCCTTGTCCAAGGCAACGAGTTTCCATTTGTTTGTAGCTATAATATTTTAAGTATATCTAATATAATTTGAATTTTTCCGGCTAATAAATTAATGTATAACTACCCATAAAACATTAATCACAACATTATTTTCAAAATGCAAATGAAAATTATCAGAATATTGGTAAAAGTACTGTCAACATATTATAATAATAATTTTGAAAATACACCATCATACATGGGAATAAAACTTTAATAAATTGTTTTTTGTAATTAATAAAATATAATTTTAAAAACAAGTTATAAATTATCTCTTTTAATAAGGTTTTTATTCTGTTGAAGAGTATTTGAGTATTTACATTATTGATGAGTTATCTGAATCCTACTAATATTATAAATGTGAAAGTTTGTATGTTTGTTTGTTTGTTTGTTTGACTGACAATAACGCAAAAAGTACTGTATGGATTTGAATGAAATTTGGCACACATATAGATTATGACCTGGAATGAGACATAGGCTATAAATCATTTTGATTTAAGGGTTGAAACAACCCCTAAAACAATAAATATTTATTATTATACATCCATTAAGACTGGAAAGATGGAATTTGGTACATTTATTTCTTACAAGGTACATATAAAACGTAAACTATATTTGCATTTTACACTGTGCTGCTAAGGGGTGAAATTGTAATAACAACCCCTGAAACAATACAAATTAATTATTATACTTCCCATAAAGCTAGAGAGCTGGAAATTGGTACATTCATTTCTTAAAAGATATATATAAAAAGTAAACCATATTTGTATTTTTCAGTGCTGCTAAGGGGTGAAAATGTAACAACAACCCCTAAAACAATACGAAATAACTATTATACTTCCCATAAAGCTAGAGAACTGGAAATTGGTAAATTATTTCTTACAATACATTTATACAATGTGAACCATATTTCCTTTCATTCACGTGCTTCTGAGAGGTGAAAATGAGATAACAACCCCTAAAACAATACAAATTAATTATTATACTTCCCATAAAGCTAGAGAGCTGGAAATTGGTACATTCATTTCTTACAAGATATATATAAAAGTAAACCATATTTGTATTTTTCAGTGTGCTGCCAAGGGGTGAAAATGTATTTTAAATGCACAAGTATTTACAGGCATTCTTAACCAGTTCAAAACTATATATATAAAAAAACCAAATACCACTCACTGACTGACTGACTCACTCATCACGATTTCTCAAAAACTGCCGAACGGGTTGCAATAAAATTTGTTATGTAGCTTCCTCTAGGATCCTAGGTGTTCGCTAAGAAAGGTTTTGCAAAAATTAGAAGTTTTAGGGGGTTTTTGGGGGGTCAAAGTTACTAGAAAAAAAAACAGCAAACGGATTGGAATGAAATTTGGTATGTAGCTTCCTCTAGAGCCCTAGGTGCTCCCTAAGAAAGGTTTCCAAAAAATTCTAAATTTTAGGGTGGTTTGGAGGGTCTAAGTTACTAAAAATCCCCATAAGAAACACATAGTGTACTATATTTATTGATATGTTTTTGTTGCTAATATACATTTAACTTTGATTTGTCTATCCGTGCAAAGCCGCATCGGGGTGAAAATGTAATAACAACCCTTAAAACAATAAACATTAATTACTATGCGGCGAAACTTTGGACCGTGTGCGAAGCCACGGGTACAACAGCTAGTATTTAAATAAAACAAATAAAATTTGCTTTCACCACGTATTTTGTCGCAATTATTTATGGTACACTATGTAGTAAGAAATCAAACACCAACATATTATGAGTAAATTTCTTTAACAACTAAAATTTAAATGGCTCATCTGATTTCTTATAAAATTTAATTCCAATAAGGATTATAACTTCAATTTTCTGTAAAGTAGCATACACCATTACATTCCAACTATATTTTCATCAAAGAATAATTTTTTTATGTTATAAGGTATACACTTCTATTAAGAATTAAATGATAAAACCTTTGTATATTTTGAAAACAAATTTCAAAAAATGTTTGCTACTTTTTACGTAGGCCTAAGCCTAAAGTTGATCTTGTTTCTTCTGTTACTGAACATTTTTTGTTTCTTTAGCTAATAACTTTAAAAATTTTCCATCAATAAATTTTTTACCGGCAAATATAAATTCTATTCTTTGTCATAATATAAAGAGCTATAGTATTATTTGTCGATTTCTATACAGAATAATAAAGTAAAGTTAATACACTTAAATGTCATTTTATATAGTTTGCTATGCCGTATTTATGTTGTCATTGTTATTTTTCTTTCCGTAATTATGTGTTACTTTGTAATACTATAAAGAGCTACAGTATTATTTTTCGATTTCTATACAGAATAATAACGTAAAGAAAATACACTTAAATGTCATTTTATATAGTTTGCTAAGCCATGTTGATTGAATGGTAAACAATGTTTAGATTAAAATAAATATTAGTATCATACAACATTCTAAATCATTTTACCTTTAATCTTCGAGTGATTTATGAAAATCAAACTTTTTACTAACGGGGAAAAGCAGTTAAAATGTATTACTAAAGCTATGTAAGTATTTCAAAACCCGAGACAATAAATCGTCTGATTATTGTACGCTATAACGAGACGGTAGCCGTGAGAATATAGCGAGATTCTGGCACGTACTTAATCGTGTCTTTAACCTGTTGTAAAAACTAAACCACTTGAGCTAATTTTTTGAAAAAATATGTTTCATAAAATTTAACTTATTGGCTCAAACTTTTACGCTTACTTTTCGTCTCTGACAGAACAACTTTTTCGTGTCACAATTTAAAGTTCCATATTAAATCTTAGCTTTGGAAATTTATGTATACCTTTAAAGATTTTTTATAATTAATATTTTTTATAACAATATCATCCCACAATAACATCCCATTTTAGTGTGTAAAATTTCAAAGAAATCGGTGTGTTGCAAGTGTTCAAAACAACAGTGTATTTGAAACGCGAGCATCACAATTTTAGCATCATCTCCGAGCCATTTTGGCTTTCTAGACCTTAACAAGATGGTTTAGGGACACTTCATTATTTCATACTGTATACAGGCGATGGCACAGTCTATTTTATTCTGTGGTCGCTGGTGCGATGGCAAGGGGTTGGAGGGGAGTGTGCGACACTGGCTCCGACAGCCTGCGCCTCGTTGCGGCCGCCGTGTCAAGCTTGTTTTGGCGCGAATAAAATCGGCTGACTATTCTCCATATACATTGCGCTTCTTATAGTTTCTGTATTCATTGCTTAATTTAAACAATACATTAAAATACACTTACGAATGCGTTTATTTAGCTTGATATTTTGTTGGAAATACTTTACTGGATAGAATACGTGTGTAAAATGTACTGTATACAATTGATAAACATAATGAAAACGAATTCCGAACACAAACTTCTCACGTGAACAGTTTTTCAAACCGTAAAAACAAAGTACAAATTTGTCAGTGACAGTCTTGTGGAGGACCGATGCTTCTAGGTGTCCAACTTTCGGTAGTGAGTATGTATTGTGTTTCCTAGTTTTGAACACATACCAGTAAAAACACCTTAAAAAGCGATCGTTTGTCCTCTTTTTTTGTTTGTTTATTTAACATATTTTAACATAAGGTGACAAGCGTGTTCGATCCTTACTATGGTTTATAACTTAGATTGAATGACCTACTGGATGAAACCCCTGTAAAAAAATAACAGAAGTATTGTTTTGATGTTATTTAAATGGAGATTTAAAAATGATAATAATAATAAGTATTATTATTTTTGGAATTATTATTATTAGTTTAGGCGATGATAACCACCCAGGTTTTTCGCCTATAAAAAAAAAAACTAAGTCATAAAACATAGAAAGGATCGAACACGCTTATCACTCCAGAAATGTTAGGCAACACTTTGAGTCCAGGCTGTATTTTTGTCAAGAAGTCAATGGTTCTCATTTCGAGAACTTAATCTGAGTGACAATGACGCGAGTGCTAATGGTTTTACTCATTGTAACATAATTATTAATGGAACATTAAACAGGAGTTTTTTGGGAAAATTATAACTTTGTTTGGCCATTATGTTGGAGAGAGTCGACATACAGACCTCCGGTTTGCGCCAATCTTCTTCTTTTATCAAGACCTTTAAAATGAGTTGTCACTAAACAGGGGTTCTCATTTAAAATTCCGACTTACCCCCAAAATACCCCATTTTTGGGGGAGGGTTTGAAATTTACGATACACCAAAAAACTCCATTTTTGGTCATGTTGACAATCCCCAAAGCAAATCTGTCTATTTCCATTAATAAAAAAAAAGATAATACGGGGGTGGGAGTTTTAAGACGTATTATAAAGAAAGAGTGACTACGTGTCTGAAGATGGTGTAAATCTCCGAAACGCGTCATATGAGGAGAAAGAAGTCACGTGACGGACAAATACAAAAGTAAGTAAACGTTAATTGTACGTTGACTTGGACACAGAAAGAAAATGAATCTTAAAATAAAGGAAGAGGTTGGATTTCAGAGGTTAATTTATTATTTGACGGGAGACCTGGAAAATTTGTCCCTATGCCCTTGGTTTCTCTCCACGGCTCTGTATTTACATTATGTACATAATATATAGTGTAGCATTTATTAGTTTATATTCAAACTAATTGCTGTCATTTCAAAATAGATTGCTCTGCTGTAGTAAAACTATACCGCTCAAACATTGAATAAAGTAGATTTCATTTCATTTCATTACAAATTACAACCGCGGGAGGATGCTGGACTACAGTATATAAAAATCGATTCTGCGCCGCCAAGTCTTGCATTCGTTTGACTATGTTCTTAATCAAATCTGATCCGGATAATTGTCGATCCGGATAATTGGAGTCCGGTTAATTGGAGTTCTACTGTAGTGCCACTGCCCCCACCTTGACTTAAACGAATCGGGTGGACTCGCTTCCATCAGTAAATGTTAGTTGTCCCGGTGGGCCAGCACTGCCCTGATGCATATTATATACGTATTATTTCAACTTGTTCAAAAATTATAATGAAAGAATAAATAATTCATAATATAGGTTAAAGACTTGTTATGCATTTATCAATTGAAAGTGTTGCCAATAGCGTGTTCCGAAAATTAAAATCACGTTGTAAGGTGTAGGCTATTCTATATCAGGGCTATAGAATACAAGGGCTAGACCAGTCCGCCAAGGAAAGCGTTCCCGTCACTGCCACTGTGATGACGTCACTGTGGTAACGCCTGCTCCATTCCCACCGCTTCTCATAAGTATTCTCTGCTACAATAATTTAAATTTCTTAGCAAAGCTGTAACATTTTTATGATACGCTCTTCTTTAGTTTTAGTATTGACACTACAAAAAGCAATAAGTAGACTGTAAACAATTAGTCTAAAGATGTAAGAAGAAGACAGGGTTACAATAAAACTAACTAATTCGTAGGTAATAAACCGATGTAGTGTAGTAATGTTAGCATACTTTTAATTTGATTCTCTGAAACATTTCTGAAAACTAAATACAAAATTGAACAAAATGGGCCACATTATTGAAAATAATTGTATTTATTACAATTAACCACCAAAACTTGAATGTCATACTGCAGTTTAATAAAACATGTGTAACACTTATAAAATAAAACACATAAAAGTTATAAATACTTACACATAATGAGTAGCTTATATGCAGATATGCACATGACATAATAATTACTGCTGACATAAAATATATATTTTTTTAAATAAAACTGCTTTATAGAAATTATCCTTCCCTAGATCTTAGGGAATAGTTAATTTAATAGTTGAATTTAAACAACTAAATTACTTAAATTTAAATTGACACTGTGCAATTTAATTTAGTCTAGAAGTTTAACTTAAAATTATGTTTTATTTTTTATTTTTGCCATCAATAATTTTATTACTCTAGGTTTAAATTTGATTGTAATTATTTGTATATTATATATTTATTTATATCTAAGTATTCTGACAATTTTAAGTGCATTTTGCTAGTAAAGTTTTTTTAAACATTTTTAAAACAGCTGCAGAAGAAATTACTTGAGGACCTTGGTAACGTTTTTACATAAAGTAATCTCGCTTGCAACTCTTACATTAAATAAATAATATTTTTTAATGTTTGTTTTAATTTGAAGCTGATTACTTAAAATTTGTTGTTTTTAAATTTTGAGTTATCAATAATTACCGGTACTCTAAGTTTAAACCTTATTATTATTTATATATTATATATTTATATCTATATTTATTTATATCTATTTATGTATATATAAAATGTTTGCTTTAATTTATTTTGTTAGTAAAGGTGTTTCTTGGAATATTCAAGTAACGCTGCAGACAATATTACTTAATAATCTTGGTAACATTTCATAAAGAAATCTCGTCTGCAACGTAACATTAAATAAATAAATACCTTGCTAAACATTTAATTTAAGTGATTGTGTGTATTATATAATTTTTTAAAGAAATTCATGGAATACATATCCGAGAAAATCTGCCTTGAATGTGCTCCAAATGCGAAATTCTCGCGGAATCAAATACTTCCTTTAAACACTTGTACTGAAAAAAGAATTGCTCAATATTAACCAAACTAGCTAAACATAAAACTTAGGTGATTGTGTGTAATGTATAATTTTTTAAGAAATTCGTGGAATGCCTCTTCGAGAAAATTAGCTTAAATATGCGTCAAAAGGCGAAAATCTCGCGGAATTATATACCTTCTTAAACACTTGTACTGAACAAAATAATTACTCAATATTAACCAAACTTGGTAAACATATAATATAGGTGATTGTGTGTGTTGCATAATTTTTTAAAGAATTATAATTCTGCAACGTTATATCAAATAACACGTGAGAGCCTTGACCGGGGTTTTAAGTAAGTATTGTCAAAAAATTACTAAAATAAGCTAAATGTCTGCAGACATGATTGTGCATCCAAAATTGCAATAACCATTATTTTTTAGAGAGCAGTATTTATTATTTAATGTCATGAATCAAACCGTAAGTAGCATGTAGCCAGGGTACAGACGCCAAGTTACTGTATACAAAATATAGGTCTAAGGCAAGAATCGCCTGAGTAATTTCTATTTAGCCCATGACTCATGATACAAAGTATGTGTATTGTTTATCGTTTACCAAAGGTTCTCTAGTTTACAAATGGTAGTCGAAAACTTTTCTTTTTTGAGGCCGGAAAACTTGCAAAACTTCCTGAGAAAGATATTACAGAAAAAGCAATTGTCCTCATAAATAAGTATCCTGATGACATCAATGACCAGCTAACGGGAGAAATATTGTCGTTCAGGTCATTGTTATAATATGAGATTGCCGCAAAAAAAAACTGTCAGAGATATAGCAAAACTGCTGATTGATGAAAATAATTTGCTCTTAAGGCTCGGCTCTCTACATTCAAAACTTCGAAGTTGGGTACCAATTTCAATGTTAAATAACCAAAACATACCTTCACTATTAAGCATATTTTTGTGTTGTTTTTCTCAAAAAACGAAAGCTGTATTTTTTTTCTTAAAGTCAAATAGATTGTGGGTGTTGATTGCTAAGGTTTTTTTTGCAATATCTCTTTTTGCAACAGAGTAAAAAATTAATAAAGTTTACTATTTTTTACTATTTATATCATACGTTTATGAAAACAATATCACGGTTTTTGAAAATGTATTCGGCAATCAACATCCGCATATGACAGTACTTCAAAATGAAACCAAATTTTTAAATTTATTCCACGAATTAACGGAAAAAAATGACTTATTCTGTAGCATTGCTCTTATGGGAATCAGATTCAATATGGCGGACAGGGTAGCGCCCTCTTAAGTAGCTTTCCAAACCTTGCCACAACGGTGCAACTGTACCTCACTCTACCAGTGACGACTGCAACGGCAGAAAGAAGCTTTTTAAAATTAAAGCTTATCAAGAATTATTTGAGAAGTACTATTAGTCAATCAAGACTTAGTGATTTGACGATCCTCAGTATTGAACAACAGGAAACGCGAGAAATCAATGTAGAGAAAATTGTAGAAGAGTAACTTCTTTTGAAAAAAACGCAGATTAGGCCAACTTCAATAACTATGATAAACTGTCTCTACTGACAGTATTTAAATTATTCAACCATCATTTTTTTAATATTAAGTGATCTAGTGATTGTGTAAATAGTTGTTCAATTGCCTAAATAACTTATAAACGATTACCATACAATGAACAAAATTACAAAATACTCAGTTTAAAGCATTGGCATTGGATAAACAAAGGACACGAGATAATCCGAAAAATATATACTGTACTAGAAAGTGACCAGTGCAGAATGGATTTTTGGTAAGTTCATAACCTTTTATAAATTGATAATAAGTGACATATTTACAGCCGTAAAAACACAATCACTTGGATTTTTCTAATAATACTAATTTATTTGTTAAAATAATAATCTAATCTCATTAATACTATTACTGCTACATTTAAGAGGAATACAAATCTTATTACTATAAGTTTTTATGACGAAAATGAGTTAAAACCAATAAGAGTGTTTTAGACCAGTTTAAATCGTACTATTAACAATACATTTATTTCTTTGTATGAAATATAAATTATTTCACTTATTGAATTTACTTTAATTAATATTTAACATATTCTATAATAATTATCTCATGTCTCAGTAGTAGGTTTTTGATTCGTCCTTGGAGCGCGAGTGTAAGAATAACGTATACAAAAATTGTATATTTTATTTTATATCGGTCATCCTTTAGGCCGAAAACTATTTATCATGGCGTTCGTGCAGTAAAGGAAATGTCGGGTCATATGCCTCGGTTAATGAATAAATTAACCCGTTCACTCCTCAATAGTAATAATGGTTTTAAAGATATTATAGGGGGAGGGGGGGGCCCGATGAACAAACTTGCGGGGGGGG
>JAGFPH010000908.1:188764-208633 GCA_018207615.1 Philaenus spumarius | reverse complement strand
AATAAGTTATTTGTGAATGTGGTAATTAACAACCTTTTGAAACCCAAATACCTAAGTTGGAATTTTGAGGGTTTTTGCGTGCAATTTAACCCAAAAATCAAAATTTTAACTTTTTTCAAAATCTCAAATTTCCCAACTTTTTGTATTTTAAGATTATTGAGGGGCGCCGCCCCTTTCCCCCCCCCCATAGTGACGTCCCTGCGACCGATCAATGCTTTCCAGTTGAAACCTACTAGCACATTCAAAACGCCGGGGCTATATTGTCGGAACGCGCTCCAGATTGAGACCACTTTCTGAAGAAAAAAATCGTTTCTGTGGGTGTTTTGGGCTAATTTGAATACTACTGTGAAATAATCTTAGGAAATGTGCCAATGTTAATAAAAATGTTCTAATCAAGTATTTTCATATGAAATTAGTATATATACCTCATATATTCTCAGGGTTGTAACCAGAGGTGATGAAACCACCCGTGAATTGACGTAAAATAAGAAAGTGATGAACTTTTTTTTTCACTTTTTGATTTGAATTTGCATGAACGGGGTTTGCGAGAGTGATACACATTTTTGTTCGCATTTCAGGGGTGGAAATTTACATTTCAACAAATGTTGATTAAAAATTTCAAGAGAACCGAGGGGGGAGGGTATTATACCAAAAATGTAAGGTATCATTTTACAAACGAAGTTTTATGTAAATTTAAGAAAGCACTAAATATTACAGGTAACGATAGATAAGGAAAACTGATCAAATAAAACGTATTTATTTAACAACAATGTTATAATATGATGTGCGTGCACAGGGTGACACAAAATTCACATGTATGCGAGCGCACAGGACTCGAGGCACAGACTATAGAATTATAGTCTGTGCTCGAGGCTACCAATAGGTGATTTTAAAATCACGTTATGCAGACATATCGTAATTATGTACTTGTATACACTCAATCAGCGAGAGGTTTCTCAATAAAAACGTAGCGTTTTCAATACACATTTGAATGGATTACACTACTGAGAGTGTTCTTTTGTAGTTCAGTAGATTTTATAAAAATAAGTATATTGTCAACAAATTATATTGTGCTTAAAATAATTATATACAGTAGTGATTGCCATTGAATATTGATGAATATTATTGAAATCATTCGATAGTTGTGAATGTTAGCGGTACAAATTTTGTTTGTAAACTGTTGAAGTTATTCTTCTCTGATAAAGATTGAGCATCGATAGTCGATGTTTTCAAAATACATATGTTTTGCTTTCGATGTTTTTTACATTGTTTTTATAAGATCGATGGAAAATCAGCGATTTTTTCTACATCTGTTTGTTTTAATAATATATATATGTTAGATTTTTTCGTTTTTATAATATCGTTTTGAATGCTATTAATTAGTTTACAAAATAATTACAGTTGCTTTCCAAATTTATTCGGAATGTAAGACAATATAAATAAATAATGTGAATAGGTTTAATTTTTTTTTATAACGTAAAAATAGTTATCCGTGTTTTTCTACCGTCGATGTTTTCGACAAAGATAATGTATTGTGATTGTAAAACTGCTACATAATTTTAAAAATGAATGAAATTTGTTATCACATTTCATAACAGTTATGAGAAAAATCATTAGCTTTTTTATCCATTCGATGTTTTTATTTTAGTTATACTGGTCTCGTAATTCGGTCCATACGGTGTAGGTATAACGCTATCGACTTTTACTTATAATAATCCTTATTTTAATGTCAAACTACTGCCAACTGTGGTTATTTCCCATTCTTCTTGAAAAATTCTTACCTTTTAAGAAAACTTTCTCTTTTTTGTTTGGTCTAACTTATACGGTATAATGTGTCCAGTAAAATCATAACTTTATAAATATATCAATCAATGTTTTACATTAAAATAATCGAAGTAAATATCACTTTATACTGATACAAATATAATATTCAAATAATGTAGTCTATTACCGTAAAAAGCTTCCTTAAAGCTTTCATAATATTTCAATCGATGTTTTATATTAAAAAATTTCGAGTAATACAATATTCAAATAAACGAATATTATCTTTAAAACTTCGTTAAACTTTTATTAAGGTTGTGCGGTGGGTTTTGGGCCTAATTTTTTCGAGGTTTTAGTGTTTAAAACTGTTAACCTACTAACATGTTATCAACTGAAATTAGAAAATAAAATATTATGAATATCTTTCGATATACGGGCCGTAAAAGTGCTCACTTTTCGACTTCTTGGGGTGAGTTTATCTATGTAACAGACGATAGCATGAAAACCAAATTATGTTTTCGGTTATGTCGCGTAAGCATATTATACAGTTTAGAAATAATTACTACAAGTCTGTTACAAAATAGTAATTCAATCTTTGTTTAATAAAGTTTTTTAAATTTTTGCGAGAAATTGACCAAAAATGATTAATTTTTTAAGGGGTATTTCTAACTCCTCATTCACTGGTTACGATTTTTTCAACAGAACTTGTTATTCTAATCTCTGTAGGCCTAAAATCCTAAAACCTACTCAAAAATCGCAATGTTATTGCAAGGCTTTTACGAATACAAAAATAGTTTTTTATTAAAGAAGTTATTCTAAATAAATAATTTACTATGTTTAAGCTAGACTATTTTATTAGCTAGTACCTGGGCGACCAAGCATCGCTCAGTATTTTTTTGTTTTGTTTCTTTTTTAGGAAAATGTATGTAAATACGTATCGCATACTGAATAAATATGAATCTTTTTCGATCTTACGTACATATGAACTGTTTATTTAAATAAAAAAATAAAAAAACATGAGTGTAATTAGTTCTAACATTTTATTAGATTTTTTTGCAGATATAAAACCTAGTGCATTTGAATCCTGACGTCCAAAAACCTCTATAGGTACACGTAGGTTATGTAACCTATCCAACCAATAGGCCATATTTGATATTGTTCATGTGTTTTAGAAATAACAAATAATAATTATAATCATTAGTTAATTTATATTACCTTTATAGAAATGCAAAGAATGCAGAAACTGGTGAAAAGGTTTTCACAACGGTTAATAACAGCACAAAAATAATGCTTTAGTTACGTTTGGTGTTTGAATAAAGAAATAAGTTGAAAATTATACCACCTGATACATTGTTAATGAGTTATGTTTGTTAAATAGTATATAAACATCTGGAGCTAAAATTAACAGATTAACATATGTTTGTAAAACATCTTTATTGTATCTGTTCGCCTATAAGTGACTTCAAAGATGGCATATAAAAGAAGTTCAGAGTTTAAGTACCTACGCGCATTTTTCCGAGTTTATACGCATTTTTGCAGACATAAGACCTAGCGCATTCGATTCCTGAAGTCAAAAAACCCCTATATGCACATTTGCATCAAAATCGTTAGAGCCGTTAGCGAGATCCCCGAAATAAATTTGTAAACAAATATACAAGAATTGCTCGTTTAAATAACATAAGATTTAAGATAGAGTTAGGCTTTTCCCTAAACTTTTTAACAACACTGAATTTCTAGGAAGGCGAAGGCCTATGAGATATGAATTTGTATAGAAAGTATTTAAAAAAGGCTTTTTATAACAAATTACTGATGCCCTAGACACTTACTAATTTAGTTATGTAGCATTTATTGGTACAGTAAGACCTTGATAATCCGGCAGATCCGATAGTTCGGCATCCATCATCTTGAAAATTTGCACTCATTAAAAATGGCAGTTTTTGTAATTATTGAGTGATTTAAGCCCGGTATACACTGTCTGTTGGCTCCGAATCCGTCAAAAACAGTGTGTAAAAATCTACTGCTCAATAAACTTGTCCAAAACGAACATTTCAATCAAAATTTCTCCTAAAAATCGAACCGATTCAAAACAATGTGTTCTCGTCGTCCTTTAACGTGTTAAACGTTAAAGGGACCGTTTAACACTTTCGTTGCTGGCAGTATTTTGTTGAATGTATTCCACTTAAGGCATATTATTTGATCAAATTGAAGTCTTTGGAAAAAGATACATTGAATTTCTTGTAAATAGTTGTTCGATTTAAAACCGCTTTCAGGGTGTCTCTACTAGTTCCCAGAAATAAAAATCAGTGACTTTTCGGGTAAAAACTTAAAAAATCGAGTTTCTATATACAAAGTCTTTATTCTGTAAAACTTAAAATCACTTATATCTACTTCTCTTAGTAATAAACCCAACTAGTGATACGCGATTGAGTGATGTTTTTGTCGATTGTTCTCACATCTCGAGCATAAAACAATCGCGCATCACTACGCCGCAACTTTTCTGCTCCGCTGTTCCCTACTACGCCCATACTCCCCGCTTTCCGAACGCTGTTCCTGTTTATATTCATGTTTCGGCAAAAAAGACATTGAAACAACATAAAACACATAATTACTCCGCTTCATATATGCTCAAAATTAATTTAAAGGCTAGATATGTATTATAAAAAACTAATCAGGTTATTATAGGAAAAATATTTTATCATCTTGAAGCCTGGGGCTATGATCGTAATTATAACATCAGCGTGTCACTCGCACGATAATGTAGGTATACGGAACCTTTTTTTATATTTGTTACAATCCAGCGCTCAGAGAGCTTATATTATAAATATTTTTGTACAAAATGATTTTGTTTTAGGCTTTTAAAATTTATTTCCATGACCTTTCAGCAAAATACGTGACTTTTCCGTGATTCCTTAATAAAATCCGCGACTTTTCCGTGACCAGTAGACACCCTGGCTTTGCACGGTTTGGAAGCGAAAGGGGTTCGAAGAATTTGTGACAGGCTGGAATAAAAATAGCAAACCCCACCACGTACTGTACTGACTATCGGAAGCCAACAACAAAGGGGAATGGAGCCGTACCTAACTGAGGTCCATCAGTTAGCGGCAATCTCTCTACGCTGTTAATGTTACATAGTTTCAACGTGTAATTTACGTTTTCATATATAGTACATGTGCGTTTATTTATAGTTTATTCCCTGTTTAAACCATTTTAAAGGAAGACCCCGATAATCCGGCATCACCGGATCTCCGAGCGTGCCGGATTATCGAGGTCTACTGTATAATGCATATTTAGAAAGGGTATTAGTTTGATATTTTGTGAAAATATATACAAGTACAATATAGCATTATTGATTATAATTTATTGAATATTGGCCTACCATACCATGTATTGAGAGTTCTGTAACAAGGGTAACCATTGGAAAGAAAATTCATCAGCTCTCCCCACTAAAATCCAAACAATGGAAAGACAGAATATTATTAAGCATATTTGTATACTTAGGTGTATCCAAACTACGTTCAAAAACTTCAGGTTACTATTCCTTCGGTAAAAATAAGTGAACAAATTTCCTATAAACATTTTCTACAAATTTATATTTTCTGTCCGTCTATAAGAACTTTTTTTTAAGAATTTCAAAACTGGCGGCACTTTAAATATTTAGGCCTAAGTATTAAATATTGAAAATATTTTTAAGTGCCGCTATTTTAGAAATTTTCCACATGTTGAAATTATGTTACTATAAAGAAGTTTAATTTATGTATCTGTAAGGTATAGGTACCAAATTTGATCATTGTAACATCACGGTTCTCAAATGATACATTTTGATTTAGAAAGCACAATCATATAGACAGACGAAAATCGGAGTAATTTAGGACTTACGTATGTAGGGACATTTTTTACCCAAGCCACAATAACCTGAAGATTTGGAACGAAGTTTGGAGACACTCTGTAGATTACTTGCAGGGGCGGATACAGGATTTCATTATGGGAGGGGTCATAAGAAGTCGAAAACAACAAGAATTTAACAACGGGTCTGGGGAATTAAAAAATATGTATAAACTCTATGGAATAGTTTTTTAATGCATTTCTAGGCCATAAATATTTTCTTGAAAGAGCAAGAGTTTCTTGCAGATTAAAGAATAAAATAAACCATAATTATTGAAGAGTTAACAGGAACGGTTCTAAAATCATAACTCCACAACACGATCATTAAATCCACTTTGTTTCACTAAATTTAAAACAATGTAACACAAGCGCTCACTTATTGAAGTCTTACAACTCCATTCGCTCCAAAAAAACAATTTTACCCCAACCAATAGAGATTTTTTTTGTTATTGAATTTCAGCAAGCGACATCCATAGTGGCTTTAAGGGTAGCACATTGGTGTATAATATACAACAATTATCAGGCAAGGATATTTTTTATAAACAAAAATAACAATTTGGACTTTTTGGGTTGTTCGTTGATATTATACAAATTTATGCAATGATCACGATACTTCCAACGAAACATTTGTAGAGACTTAAAAATCTACAAAATGGTTTTTGAAAACCTTATTCGGACCATTTCTCACCGAGAAAAGTCGGAAAACGCTTAAAAATTACTATTGTTCAAAAGTTCATATCTTTGTTAATTTATAATATTTAGGGCAGATCTTTTGGAAATTTAATATGTGTACTTTAGACAGGTGGAAAATGAAATTTGTCGCATTAATAAATTTTGCACAATTGCAGCATAAACAATTTAGGCCATATCTTGCATAATGCGGAGGAGAAGAGAACGGCAGGCTGCGCGCATCAGGCTGCTGTTTCCGTCACTACCGAGTTTCGCGCTATGTTCTGAAGTATTTTTATTATACTTTATGAACCTTATTAAAAAAATCGCAGATATACGAATTGTAGATTTTAATGTCTACTTTCAGAATCCGTTTGGTAAATTTAAAACGCGCCACTCAGGTTAATTGGGCACAATATGCAAGATAATGGCCTACATTGTTTATACTCCAATTGTGCAAAAACTATTAATGCGACAAATGTCATATTCTTCCTGTCTGAAGAACACATGATAAACAATCATTTTCTGAAAAATCTGCCCTTAATATTGTAAATTAACAAAGATACAAACTTTTAAAAAATGGTAGTTTTTAAGCGTTTTCCCGACTTTTCTCATTGAAAAATACTAGTCCAATCCGGGTCTATAAAAAACAATTTGTAGGTTTTTGGAATTATCGTGATCTATTTCAATTTTTTTATAATATTAACGAAAAACCCAAAAAGTCCTAATTTATTGTAATTTTTGTTTATACAAAATGTGCAAAAGCTCCTCGCCTGAAAGTTTTTGTATTTTACATACCCTTGTGCCACCCTTAAAGTCACTGTTGATGTCGCTCGCTGTTAAATTCAATAACAAAATTAGACTTCTTTTTGCTCTTTTGGCTGGGCTAAATGCGTTAAGACAATCGGCGCAATGGTACATATTTCACAGACAAGACCTATAGCTGTAGCCCATGAAGACTAAATCAGGGTTTCCTTATATCAAACGAAAATATAGAATTTATACTAAAATCCATATAAACATCAATGTACAAGTATACCGCTTTGTACTAGACATATCGATTACAAAATATGCTTCCTCATTGGTTGAAAAACTGTCAAATCTTAAGGGTTTACAGAAAACTTCATATCTAAAAAAATATAAGAGTGACGAATGATTGGAACTATTGAAAGACAATGTTAGAAAGTTCAAATCTTGACGAATCCAAAGGTAACCTTATATTCTTTTCAAAACAAGTCTATCTAACGATTATGACCGTTAGAAAAGTGACAAATTTTGGGTTTTTTCTCGCGCGGTCATCTTTTTAGACAACTACAAAATTACAAACGATGATTACATAATATGTGAATATACGTTTTAGAACAAATTTGTAAATACAAAAATTAATGTTTAAAATATTTCCTTTCCAATCGTTTTTGTTTTATTGAGATTGGATGATTTATAGTGGGTGAAATATTCAACACAATCAGACGATACAATAATGCTGTCTGCCACTTGCACGGCGGGCTGAGACGACAGTATAGTGTTATTTGGCGCTTGCAGGGTTAAATCAAACGTATAAATCAAGCCTTAAAAAATATTTGAGGGGGGGTCATGGCCCCCATGACCCTCCCCCTGTATCCGCGCCTGATTACTTGTCTCGTACTTCGTAAATTTTATCAATGATTAATTTTTGCGTTAATTTAAAACCACTTCTGATTTTACTTTTTTATTACGTAGCCAGAAGTATTAAATGTTAAGCAATCAAGTAATCAAATGTGAAAAAGCAACTAAATCGTAAATTCCCCGTTTTAACAGTTTGGCTGAGTAATGGGTATTTTTCCAACGGAGGAAAAATGCTTCAATGCCAATAATTTATTATACTGGGGATTCAATGTTCAAAATATCATTGTTTGGAAATAAATTTGTCCTGCTTGTATTTGTTTGTTTATTATTTAAACAATAAAAATATATATTTAAAAAAAAATTTAATAGCTTAGCGAATTATAAAAAAATCATTTTCCAAAATTAATACATACAAGTTTTGAGGTTGCTGAATCCGAATTTGATGTCAAATATTAAAAACGGCTTATCCAATAAGGCTGATGTTTAGAAATTTTTTCTTAAAAAAAGTAATAAAAAGCAAAATCGATAGAAATTTCACTAGAAATTATTAGAAACTAATTGAGATGATTTAATAACAATAATTTTGATACAAAAAATAAAAAATGGCTGATCCAATATGGCCAAACTTTATACAAATATTATTGTAAAGAATCTTAAGCAAGGGAGATTTACAAAAAATTAATTATAAATTATTTGAATGTAATTGAGGTGACCTAACAAAAATAATTTATACAAAAAATTTAAAATAGTGGATCCACTTTTGGCCGACTTTTTATACTAGTATACAGTATTTACATTTATATAATTCAAATCAATAAATTTTAAAAATTGTAATGAAAGGAAAGATAATTTATGTTGAAGAAAATGTTTATTTTGGAACTTGAGTATTAATTATTTACGTAATTATATACATATTCTTCATCGAGCAGCAATATGTACGGATGTTTTTATACAACATTTAAACTTATTGAACTTCAATAAATTTATAAAAGTATACTCTAATAACACAATAATTCTTGGCACTGTTTCAAACAAGCATAACTGTGGGATATCTATGACTGTTAAAAATGCTGGACCACCGGGATTGCGCCAAAGGGTCCAGATAGCCTACCGGGATTGTGCTGCCACAGAAATCTACCCCTCCCCCCAAAACGCACCAGGATTGCGCCGCTGTGGCTTTTCCTTTGTAATTATATTTCTGAGAAACTGCCCCATTCATATGTTATGACATACTTAAAAAAGATACTCCAAAAATTGAGGATAGCTTACCTTATTTAACTTGTTACGATTCTTTCGCCGAATACCTACAGCAATAATTTATTTCTGATATACCCTTCCTCCTTTAAACCCGTCATATTTTGTTCAAAACAATGCTATCGTTTACATGCCAGAGAGAACCTTTTTCGACCCTGTAATTAAGACTGCATTTTCGGCACAATCCCGGGTTACCGAAAAATGCTACGCTGGTTCCTTCGAAATTCTTTTACATGTTACACGGACACATACATATCCAGTACATTCAAACAGGTAAAAGTCTCATATACTTTAGATTTTGGAGCAACAGGAAGATGGTTGCTCCCCTTTCGAAACACACTCACCACAAAGCCAGCAGATATTCTGCGTTCTCCTCTTGTCTATCTCCCTCTATCATTATATACATACCAATTTTTTATTTTATTATATTACATAATAAAATGATTTCATAATATTTACTAAAAACTTATTTTTAAGACCTTTGTACCTCAAATTATAAAAAAACGTGATATTTTACAAAAATGAGTACTGCATTGAAAAAACTGTTATTCAATTTACTTCATTTCAAGTCTCAAGATCAACATCGACTAAGTGGGATAACCCAAAACCATTTTTAATAACATTTATTAAGTTTATTCAAACTAACATTTTGTGGTTTTAAATTTAATTTTTCTAAATTGTTTTATACTTACAAAAAAAATTGTTTACTCAATTTTTACAGGTATAATAAGGTAAAATAATTGCATTTTAAAGTACACATCTCAAGCTTCAAAACAATTACCAATAAAGATTTGATATTGCACTTTTAAACTGATTTTATAGCTTGTTGAAGTTAGGAATAAAATTAGAAAACTGTCATAATCTCAAAATATTGAAATTTTTATATCATTCAAATAAATTTTTTGGAATAAACCATCGCTTTTTACATAACAATAAATCGTGAGAGTTCCAAATTTTTATCAGCAAAATGAAAGCAGTGGGAGCACTTTGACTACTTTCATTCAAAATTTTTTAGAAGTTCCAATGAGTATATACATACAGTACTATATTGTACTGTACGTAACAATATACATACTGTACTTATTCAAAGACCTTCCTTCGCTTAAAAATATTAATTTACAGTAGGTGTAGTATTACTCTTTCATTTGCAATTAGTTTCATTAAATTGCATCATTTAGTTAAAGTTATAACAAATTTAATGCCCACCGACCACGGCCGAGCACCTGCCGCCCGGTAGACTTGGCACCTCCGAGCAAGATTTCTTCGAGCTATAAACAAATAATGCTACAGCCCACATTTTTGATTCTAGACAAATCTTTGTAAAGGGTCATATGAAATTTTCTGTACTTTCCAAAAATGAAGTCTTTTAATATGTACCAAAATAACATTTTAAAAAGTTCTCATTGGACAAATTTTTGTCTTAAGCAAAATCTAGATTAAATCACCTATACGTATTAAAATTCCATTTGTGTATTCTGAACTTTTAACGCTATTATAAAAACCACAGCGTGGAAATTTCTGCAGAAATGCTGAATCACACCACTGTGTGCGAATTGCAAGTAGTTTGGTTTTAGTTGTGTTCATACTGACTCTGAATTTGACTGGCACAAACACACACCAAGAACACTTGGAGTACTACTATTATCCTACAATATTAAATTACCAATTATTGTTTATGTGTAAATTCTTCCTCCGGAATGGCTCTAGGGATTTTCCTGGTATTGAGGGTTTTCCAATAAGAGAAATTCAATGCTCAAGGTCTTATTTCGAAAAATTCATTTCCGCTTTTCTGATCAATAATTTTCTTTATTTTAATTTTTTGTTTTTAACGTCTAGAGGAATTTTCTCAAGACTTTGTCATTGGGGATTGTCCTATAAGAATGAAAAGAGAAAATTAATCTCCAAAACGGTTGTAAGGATTGTCTTAAAAGTACATTGGTTATGGTCTTATGACAATTTAAATTTAAAAAAATATACTATTTGTATTGCCCGCCCATAAATTTAGATCGTGACCTCAAACAAAAGAGCCTCTTCCATTCTCGTTCAGCTCCTCACACACCACCCAGCTGTAACAGACAACCACATCTTATATTCAGCGCCCTCCCAAACACAATCCATAACGCGCGAGAGGAATGCACAGACGACTGTACATGGCGAAGGCTCTTTTGTTTCCGGTCGCACTGGTCAGTTGGCAGTTAGATTTATGACAGTGAGCACGTGCCTACAGCTTCAAACAAAATATTGTGAGCCCATGTCTCAAAAAAAGAAATACGCTCATTGCTATTTGCCAGAGTATCTGAAGATGGGTTTCGGTTGTAAATAAACATATGACGTGTTTATTGTGTCGTAAAACATTATCCAATGAAGCCAAGTCGATTGCGAGAACATCTTTCAACAAAGCATCAAAATGATACATTTTATAAATTAAAGTTACTTCCCTACTTTAACCATTACTGTGGAACTGGTACGGGGTACAAAAGTGTGAGGAAGGTATAAAAAGCTGGACTACCTCTGGTCTGCTTAATGTAGTTTTCCCTATAATATACTGTGAGGCCCTGTAAATACAATATAACTTACCTTTATAATGTGTAATAGACTAAGAAAAAATTCAAAAAATAAATTTGTGAAAAATTTGTATTTTAGAAACAATTACAGCAATAGTTACTTCCAATACTTGCAGTGCATTATTATCTGTACCCTTTAACAGATGGAGATGTAAATTAAAAATTAAAAAAAACATCAAAAATAGAGTTAACATGCAAGAAGTTTCACTTATTATCCTAAAACATTAATAAGTACGATCGAATAATTTAGAATATCACTTAGTATAAACGTATAAAATAATGAGAAAAAAGTACTCCTACTGAAGTATAAACACAATGATTGTACTGTAGGTTTTGTTTATACAAAGTTTAACAATACTTTATAGTAAAATATAAAATACAAAATTATACACAGGTTACATACAAATATAGATAACAAAGTTTAATACGTTAATAATACAATCAACTATGTGCAAGGTCACATCATCATCTACAACAATACAATAGAAATTTATATCAGGTGTCTACAAAACCAGGTTCAGGAAATGTTGACATTTAAACGCAAATTGCATAACAAAAAATGTATTTTTTTTTAAATACAATAGAGATAACGAAATACAATCAGCCCTGAATAATATGGGCAAAAACTGTGTAAATTCGAGAAAATACTGACACTTCGCCTGACCGCCGCTAATTTTGTAGTTAAAATAAAATTTTGAAGAAAGTAAAAGTTCTAGAAAAACTACCGTCACTGGAATAAGGTTACTTTTAATTTACACAACGCTTCACCGTTAACAATAAATCTGTGTATCACAAAATTTTAGCTACAAACTGATTGACGACGATTTCACGAAATACGGTACGGCCATGAAATCTCTATTTTCATAACGATTTAAGGCTTTTTTATTTTTCCTATTTATTCCGGTCGGTAGACACCCTGTATTTTAATACTTATTACTGAGGATTGAGATATTAATCTATTTCAACTGAAATTCACAATAAACAATGTGTAACTATAATTAAATAAAATATTTTTCAACTAATACTGAACAAAATTTATGCATTTAATAATATCAGAACATTTGTATACTTAATAAATTCACATTTAAAAATAAACTTATGCGGAAATATTGTAAATGTACAACAAAACTCCACAAAATTAATACGAAATTAAATTTACTTATCTTTAAAGTTAAAGTACAGAATTTTAGACTGTAGAAATATATTTTTTAAATCAATCGACAACACACCAAGAGGTGCTATTCTGGCAAAATTTGGATACGTTTAGTATTACCTCTTTTTTAACTATGAACTTCCTTTTTTTATACATACTGTACAACCTCAACTATCCACCAGCCTGATTTATATGAGAAGAAAAGAGCTGAGATAATTTAATTGCCTAGTAGAGCCGGTCAACACTGATGTATTCCTGTGTTATCAATAATGAGTTAAACTCTATGTGTTTCCGGGGTTTTTGCATGCCTTCTGAATTTCATGTTTTTAAACCAATTACCTAACTCAAATCATATTTAAACATATACAGTAGAGCGTCGATAATGCGGTCATACAGAATCCAGACCGTCGATAATCCGCATTCTATTCCGGTGAAAAAAGTTGAAGTGAATATTTGTCAAAAACGTTGAAACTACTGACTCGGCGGGGTCGTCGTACAGTTACAAACTTCGGTAGTAAAGGACATAAGAAATAAATTACAATACAAATAACATTTATGATAACGAGTAGAAATATGCATCACGATCCCGGGAATTGAACAATGCGATGAAAATGATGCCAGCGAATGGTTGGCTGATGGGTCTGCTTCCATGGTGTCTGAAGGGGATGCAGAAACGGTTGACACAGATGAGGAAATTAAGTGCTGGCACATTAGGAAGCTTTTATAGCAGCACAGACTCTGATGGCATGGCTTGAGAAACAGATGGAGTGTACACTATCCCAGCTAATTCCATTAAAACGAAACAAAGGCTTGTCTACAAAAAAGATAAACTACTACTGCAGTTCAAAAATCAATAACAGATATTTTTAAGAACTCTGACAGTGAATAAAATGCACAGTATTCTGTAAATACGTATAAAAATTTTACATGTATACATACAGTCTCAATTAATCCGGATTTAACTGTATCGTTAAAAAATAGTTGTTACTATAATGACATAGGCCTATGTTCTTATCAAACGTTGCAAATCTCTTTGCTGAGTTTTTAACAGATGAGTTGTGAATTGTGTGTGCGATGCTTTATTATTATTGCCATTATTATTGCGATTTTGGTGTACTTTGTGTTTATGCTTCTGGATTACCTACAATCAACCACAAAAACCTAATATTGGATAGTATCTACAAGATAAATACCATACATATGTTTTTGTAATCAGCATTTTACATTGTATTGTTTGTAGGTCGTAGCGCGTCAAGGTTTTTTGTGACATCCTGTATATATTTATAAATAAAACCATTCATTTTTACACGTT
This sequence comes from Philaenus spumarius, assembly GCA_018207615.1. Lineage (NCBI taxonomy): Eukaryota > Metazoa > Arthropoda > Insecta > Hemiptera > Aphrophoridae > Philaenus > Philaenus spumarius. The sequence goes on along the minus strand of JAGFPH010000908.1, from coordinate 194,433 downwards.
TTGTTCACTAAGAAAAATGTGTTCATCTCTTTTATCCGACTCTTTAAAAAGCATGTAGGGTATACTGTGAAGCGACACAGGTCTATATTTTTGTATTGCAGTTCTACTGCCGATGTCCGACACAACAAATCTTGGCCCCCTATTTTTCCCTCCTCTCAGACACACCGCAAGATTGAGGCAACCGTACATCCATAAGAAGTTTGTTTAATATGTTGTACTATCTGGCTTGCTACTGAACCTCATAAGCTTAGATAAGTGAGGTTTTACTACTGTATATATAGTTTTTTTAAAACAGAGGTAATCCAAAACGCACCAGCAAAAATTACAAAGCTAAAAATAATATAAGAGTATGCTCGAGTCATGTATGTAGGTCCTATAAGAAAAATTTTAGCAGCCCTTCTTTCTAAAGAGGTGCACATTTATATATTGTGTACACTTTTCTGCCTTATAAAAACTTTATAAAAACACAATGAACAAACACAAATAGTATTGAAGACATAGACTGAAACAGCAGAAGAATGAATTCAATACAAATAAGTGAGTTCAAGAAATAGAATAATTTTAGTATTTTATAATAATACGTATAAGTAATACAAACTAAACAACCAAAAACAAACCAATATAATTAGTAAAAAAACAACATTTTTCCTTTTTAGGGGTGTGCGAGAATGATGTTTTGTTTTGGAGGTGAAAAGTTTTCCAAATTACCGAGACAGACAAGAAACAACTAGGAAGTTAAAAGACGACCTAAATAAACATTTTTGTAACCGTCCATTTGTTGTTAGGAATTGTCACAGATCTAGTGAGATAGGCTCACCGGTCTAATACTTTTTTTAAATGTCCCGACGCTCTAAAATGGTCGGAACACCCCTAAAAACGCAAAGAACAACCACGTTTGAGGGCGTTTCGCGCTAATTTGGATAGCACAGTGAAATAATCTAAGGGGAGTTTCAACCATTTTAGAGCCGTGTCACATCAATTTTCATGATCAGTGAATATAAAATACACTTGGTTCATTCTGGAGAGCGTTCCGAAGATATAACCCCGCGTTTTGAACGAGATATTTGTATAGTACGCTGAAATAATCTAAGCGGTGTTTCAACCATTTTAGAGCCGTGTCACATCAATTTTCATGATCAGCGAATATAAAATACACTTGGTTCATTCTGGAGAGCGTTCCGACGAGATATTTGTATAGTTCAAAAAAGTGTGCTGATAGTATACGCTACTCTGGAGCTTGAAATAGTTTTACAGATTTCACATTTAGTGTACGACAACAGTGGCTCACAGACGGGGAGGACAAATGGGCCCTGTATCCCTCACAGAAGGTCTTTTTTTAGTAATCTGCATTTTATTTCAAACTAATCGATCGTTGAATACGTAATCGATATTCAATTAAAAATTACATTTATATCTAAATTAGTGATGTGATCACGAAAAAATAATCGTTCTTTTAGAAATAAATATGATCCCTACCCTATGCAATCATGATATTCTGAGGGCCATGTTATACGAGCACTGATAGCGCAGAAACCGGGCGTTACATTCCCAAGTTATAACGGACGTTGAAAGCGCAAAGTTGATAATGTGTCGTCATGATGATCATGATAAAGTTTCTAGACATAAATATAAAATGCATCAAAGGTAGGCTATCTATTAGCTCCACGAGACAAATGTTGCACACTATTTCATCAATTATCCAAATTCTTCAAAAATAAAAAAGTATGTTAATACTTATTTTGTGGAGGCACCTATTAAGTCAAACCTGAATTATTACAAATGCATTTTATGTATGTAATTTAAAGGTTGACTATTGATTCAGAAAATCTGTAGTACGTGGCAATATAAACCATATATATTTTACATTTTATAATACTGTATTTTATTTGTTTTTATTTTTGGTTGCTTAATGTCTTAAGGGAATCCACCACCAAAACTCAGAATTTTTGAAAATTTCATCTTTGTATTATACATACTTTTCTGAGAAAGTGTGCAAATATTTAGTCCTGTTTGATAATTTTTCATAAATAAATAAATTAAGAAGTAATGCAATTTTCAATTTTACAAATTTCCACAAAAACAATAGTTTTGTTTTTACAATAGGAGTAGTTTAGCTAGTGGTTTTTATACAACTTAATGTTTTCATGCACATAATAGGAACATATATTTCTTCTGGAATAAAAACATGTATATGTATATAACATCAAACCTATGAGTTAGAGCAGCTTTATACAGTGTCGACACTTCAACTCCGTTTTCTGAAAGTTTACTTTTTCCATGTTTGCATCACATAAGTTTGAATAAAATCTAAAGAATTGGACCAAGGCCTCTGAAATCTTTACCACTTTATCTTGGTTATATTTAGCAGATTTTTGGGTTCAGAACACACTATAGCTTTCAAAATATTACATATAAAAAATGTTGTATTGAAACAGCACATGGTTTTCCATACCTAAAAAGGTTTTTTATATTATAGGCTACAAAATCATAAATAAATATTCAAATTGGTTAAAAACAAAAAAGTTATTCAAAATAAAAAAAACCTTGAAAAAAATCAAAATTTTGAGTTTAAAAATACATGAAATACAGAAAAAATAATCCCCCCAAACCCTCCTTTTTAGTTGTACTAAACAGTATAAAAATGCTTTCAAAGGTTAAAGCCTAAAAATACAAAAAAAAAAAGTATGTCTTTAGTGGTGGATCCCATTAAGGGTCGGCTCTAGCTGTCGGCCATGTTGGTTGACACTCCATAAGACCAATGTTAAATTAAAATCCATATTTTTCCTTTATTTTTGATCGGATAATTATGAACGATATGTCATTTTAAAGCTATGGCCAATACGCATGCAAATGGCTTTTCCAAAATTAGGAAAAACGTTTTGTTTAATATTTATTAACAATTTAAAAAAATAATTTTTAATAATTTTTTATGTTGTCACTATTAGTTATAGAGAAAAAGTACCAAGCCATTTGCATAAAGAATTTCGTCCCTAAGAGTTTGGTATTTTTTTGAAAACGCTATTTGAACAATTGCGGGTTTTAAATGGATTTAGGCTGAGCAATGTCCGTGTAACCTACCGCCGCTACAGGGTGACTTTAAATATTTTTTTACGATGTAACTATTAATTATAGCGAAAAATTATCAAGCCATTCGGATGAAGAATTTTGTCCCCAAGAGTTTGGTATTTTTTTTGAAAACGCTATTTGAACAATTTCGGGTTTTAAATGGATTTAGGATGAGCAATGTCCGCGTAACCTACCGCCGCTTGGCTGGAGTCGCAGGTTGCTTTCTGTTTTACTAGAGCCGACCCTTAAGAAGACGAGGAGAAAAATAAACTTATGACAGTCCGTACAGCTAACAAAAACCCACCACTCCTAATTGGTTAGTTTATAATTGACATTGTTTCTATTACTTAGGACCCTAGGTTATGTAAAACATTTTAGTCCATACTAGGGTTAGATATTTATAGTGATATCATTCTCCATCTTGCCTGTTGAGTCATCCGGAAGACTTCCATTTAGCTTATGAAATCTCTTAAAATAAAATGTTATCCTTGCTAAGCAAATCGACAGATTTATGGCTGAATCGGGAAAAGTACCTCAAAGAGTCATTATTTACCAAGTCAACGAGATCAAGGCCATATTCTCCATCTTGCCTGTTAAGTCATCCGGAAGACTTCCATTTAGCTTATAAAATCTCTTAAAATAAAACTTTATCCTTGCTAAGCAAATCGACAGATTTATGGCTGAATCGGGAAAAGTACCTCAAAAAGTCATTATATACCAAGTCAACGAGATCAAGGCGATATTCCCCATCTTGCCTGTTGCGTCATCCAGAAGACTTCCATTTAGCTTATAAAATCTCTTAAAATAAAACTTTATCCTTGCTAAGCAAATCGGCAGATTTATGGCTGAATCGGGAAAAGTACCTCAAAAAGTCATTATATACCAAGTCAACGAGATCAAGGCGATATCAACCTTCTTTTCATTATAATCCAAGATTTTCAAGAAATTTCACACCCCTAAATATACTTTTACAAAATAAATATTACACATCTTGTATGGTAGTGAAAATACAGTAACCATAATAATAATAATCTTTTCTAAATGATGTAACAAAAAAGGAACTCTATTTCTTTTGGTTACACATACTCATCATTCTGGCAGCTATGAGTGTGGGTCATCACAGCTTATTTGAATTTGGCAATTATACTAAATTATAAAACACTTATAAACTACAATTTGTGGTTATTAATGAATCATCTTGTGGATCTTTAAGATTCTACCCAATCTCTGTTTCGCCGTTGCCATTCCTTTCTTTGGTTTCCTTTGTTGTCCTGCAACAATTTAATGTTTATTAATTCATTACAATATAATTCTATGGTTCACAGATTGGTTAATTTACTGTTATCAAAGGACAACTACGAGAAAGAACTAAACTATATTTATGGTGCTGCGATATTTAATGGTTATTACGAAGAATTAATAGAGAACATAGTCAAGAAATTAAGGCTTAAATGTACCCCTTTGTAAGCAACAGACACCAATAACGATGGGTTAAACCACCATTATATAATATTGTTTGTTAAGTATGTAATATTGTTAAATGTAGCTTTGTCTGCTCTCAATAATCTTGGTAAAATGTTGGGTAATCCTAAAGATGAAATTCAAGAACAGGTGAGATTCAGAATTTATTGTATAAACTATGAAAAGTATCCGAATAAATATATAGGCCTAACTAAAGAGGCACGAAGCCACTACTAGGTAAGAAACACTTTACTCAGTTAAAATATAATAGGGCTGATAAATCTGATATGGCTGAGTATTGTTTAGATGAAAATCACAATTTCAAAATAGAAAACTCTGTATTGTTGAAAATTCTAACAAGACTAAACACAATAGATGCTTGGGTAACTTTTTATATTAACAAATACCGTAACATAATTGTAAATAATGCAACACTAGATATTTAGTAATTCTATTTCAGTTATATAGTTAATTTTAGGCTAGTTAGAATAAGTAATGCAACATAAATTTAAGCCACGCCCCTTTTAGTTTTATGTAAAGAAGGCTCTTGATACATTGTTAGGTTAGTTGTAGTTTGATTACTGTAGCTAATGCACCACCGAAGATGATAACATTGTCGTTTAAACATGTTTAAGTAATAAACGTATTAGTTGTGAGATTCTGTGATCAAGTTTTATTCAAGGTCAAGGTAGTCTGAATAATTGAATAAGATATAGCGATAACCAGTTCCCTGTTGAGTCATTTGGAAAACTTTAATTTATCTTCTTTTCATTCTGATGTAACATTTTACACTTTATGAAAAACATCTAGAATAAAACTCAAGACTTTTAAAACATATCAAGAAATTGATGGCTGGGTCAGAAATTTATATAAAAAAAAAATTATTTAAATAAAAAAAGTTTTTTTTAACATACCACATTTCTAAAATAGACTAAAAAGTATAAAATAATTTCTACTAGTCCCATACAGATTTATAACCCCATACAGATTCATAACTCCATACAGATTGTCCTAAAAAATAGTGATTGTGAATTTTGAATAGCTTTCATCGAGAAGGTAGTGTAAAATCGATTCCATTGTCATTCAGTTCTGAGTTATGATTAAAGTTTCAAGTCTTAAGCTCACCGGGAAGTTAGTTTAAA
>JAGFPH010000908.1:152760-167966 GCA_018207615.1 Philaenus spumarius | reverse complement strand
GCCCAAGTAAAAAGTCAAACTACAAAAATTAAATTTATCTATTTTTGTACAACTTTCTTGCTTAAAAAAGTTGCCTGACTGAAAATTTAAAAAAAATTCTTGCTTACTACTTTTATTATGTCTTTCTCAGTGTAGCGTTTCAGTTATAAAATCATATATAAAATATATAACAAATGTATATAGATTTCTTGGTGTCACTTGAGGAAAGTCAGTTTTATTAGCTTTAATTTGATACCATTTACACAATTTTACGTCACCATCTACACATGCAGCGAGTTCATAGAGCGACCAATGTTAGTGCGGCTAGTATTACCTAAACTCCATATGAAATGTATTAGCATAACCTTTCCCGAACTGCCAACTAAAGCCCGAATAAAGAGTAGTTATTTTTTGAGGGCAAGAAACATTCAGAAAAAATAAAAAGGAATCGTAAAAATATCACCTAAAAATTTCTCATCTAAATTGTCAATACTTTCGCGATTGTCCTAACTTAAGTTTTTTAACAAATATTTTAATAAATCAATGTTTTCACGCTCGTAATTACTAATCTTTCTAAATTGAGTGTTAGCCAGATTAGGATAGTACAAGTAAGTTCAATCTCGTGCACTACAGTGTTTAATCCATCACTTTTTAAAAATGTATAAGAAACTTTTAGGAGCTTTACTAATTTTGACTTTATATCAAAATATTGCTGTTTAAAATATCTTGTCAATACATCATCTATGCTCTGACTTACATTAATAGTAAGGATCATGTTCAGTATTAAAAAGCTAAAAACGAGTATCTTGATATAAATTTTTTTTTATTTTTCGGAGATATTTAGTTCTTAGAAAAGCTGTGGGGGCTTTTTGATAAAGAAAAAACTACCTGCTAACTTGACTACCAATAGATAAATAGTTTGAACTTACTCTAAGCCTTCATATCGAGGACTATGATCTCTAGTGTAACAGGATGCTTTGATGAGTTCTTCAATACCATTCTTCGGAGAATCTTCCGATAATTCTAAATCAGAGTCTGTAGGGTTTTCTGTTACAAGAAATTAACAATTAAAATAAAAAAGGAACACAGTTTATTTCAAATTAAAAATCACTCAATATTGACCAGCTAAATTCCTAAGTAGCCTTGATATATTTTGTGATGCGTATCTAAACAAAGGAAGGAAGCTTTTAACAATGATGCTGCTAAGTTAGGGCGTTGGCCAAGGTTACACATTGCCTTAACTCTTTTTTCCCAATATGTATTTCTTTAAACCTTAAAAAGTGGTTAGTGTGTATATACACAGCTTAACCCAGCTTCCCTAGCTGTAACTAGTCATGTACGTTATTGAAGAATAACTGTAATAACGTTTATCAAAAGTGTCAAATAACTGATACTGAGTGTGACTAAGAACTGAAACCTCCTTCACTCAAGGCTAAAACTAACCATTTTATATCCAAATCAAATAGATAACTTTTTAATGAGAATTTATTTTTAGCAATCGAATTCCAATTAATTACAAGAAATTAACTCAAATTTATAGTGTGAATTAATGTTACATTTATAAAAGTATTCAAAATGTAAGAGAAATTGGTCATTAGAGAACTTAAAAAATAATATATGAACAAGATAAAATGGATTAATGAATAGAACTTAATGGTAACAAATAATTATAATAATATTAAAATATAGCTTTAACAAAAACTTTCAAATGTGAGAATAAACCATTCAGGCAGGATGAGAATGAAAACGAAAACCATAAAGAAGATATGGGACCAAAGGCTTCTGACTTTGGAACCTTCTCAGGAATGGCTCAACATCTGACAATATGCTTCTGAAAGCACTTAGTTTTGTTTTAAAAAATGGATTTCTCGTAGTTTCTCTAAGGTATTGCAAGTTTTTGTTATCTTTCTTGTTGTATTCTTTACAAATTTATTGACATGATCACATAATTATTTTGAAAGCTTTATCGACACAGCGACCTTTTTCCAGCCATCTTACTGCTGTGAATTTAAAAAGGAAAGAGGTGCTGAGTAATGTCTGAGTATTTTGCTCGTCGAGCTGACTATCTTTGAAAAGGCTGTAGAAAGATGTGAAAAAGTTCCCAACCTCTCGAGTTTTTTCATAAAACTGAGGTTAACATTCTGTCCATCCATTAAGACTTGTAAAATGTTTCTTAAAGGTAAGGAGAGCCCTCTGCTCTCAGATTTTTTACATGAGTTGGTCCCATAGCATGAGAAACAATTGATTGTTTTCCAATATTGCTTAGTTTAAAAGATAAGCTGGCACTTTACAATAAGCTGGATTCGCATCACTAACAACCAAGTCCAACCAACCACTAAATTCCTGACACACTTATTGTTCAGCCAAAGTTTATTAAACAAACATTTCTTGTTAGCTATTGTAATGAGTTTAAGTTAGCAACCTAAATAAAACTGAAAATACAAAACGAATTAGCTAAATTAGTTTAAAATAGGACACGAGGCACAACAAAAACAATATAATTGTTGTGCACTTCTTGTGAAAAAATCTGGAAAAAATGCTACAATAGTCTGAGTTACGGCAGATTAGAACATTCAAAATTCCCCTCAAATCAATCACTGGGGAAGATTTATCTAACCTGGGTTACAGCAAACTAGAGTAGAAATTACCTACAAGCCTGCAATATTGGCAGATTTCCCTGAATTTCAAGATTTTTTGTCTCTTTCCCTGACCATATTTTTATTCCCTGACTTTCCCTGTTTAAGTGACTAATAATTTTAAATTGTGTTTAAAAAAATATAAATTAAGTGTAAGTAATTCAATTTATTAAAAAAGGAGATTTAGTTTTAAATCCATACTACCTATTAGTCTATTAGTTATCTACTTTAAATGTTTCAAATAATATAATGAACGGTGTTCATAGTAATACAGCATATACCATAAAAAGTACATATATTGTTAAAAAAAATCTGAAAATGATAAAATGTTGTTTTGATGAAGAATTGATTTAGTGCTTCCACTAATTATATTCAAACCTCTGGGCTATGAATGTAACCAGTGCTTATATAAATAACATGTTATTCTAAAGTAACAGTTATAACCATTATCAAAAATAAGTTCATCACTAGCTATAACTACTGATGTTCCAAGATGGAAAACACGATCAAGTCGTTTTAGCTCACAAATAAAACTTGCCACCTAGTGGAGGACTTAGTGCCGCTAGCTGGCATTATCGGACATTTGCCCGTTCGAGAGTTTAAGGCTCTTCTTTACCTTGAAGAAAACTTCCGAGTGTATAGTATGATTTTAATGCAAAAGGCCTGACTCAAGCCGCAAAATCATTGAAACATGCATTCGTAATACCGTGTTTCGGATTCTATTTATAAATTAATAATCTGTCAAACTACTTTAAGTTATAAAGAAGGCTTATAAAGAAACTACTTTATTGTTAGCTTAAAATATGGAAATTATTGCTTAAAACTCCCAAAAAATGCGTTAAAAATAATTGATTTTTACTCATTTAAACTGTTGATTAAAAGGAGTTGCCGACGATTTCTTTCAATTATGAGATATAAGACAAAAGCACAAAGCCTTTAAGAACAATTTAGGATGTTTCACAACTTTTTAGGTTGAAAAACGGCATCCGAAACACAGTAGTACGAAGTGCATATTTTTGCTGTTTTACGCAAGGTATAGAAGACCCTTATCTTTTTTGAATGTTTTTGTTTTTTGTTTACAAACAATAAAATTAGGGATGAGTCGATTCTTGATTCCAAAAGTCGATTCCGGCATAGAGTCGATTCCGTGAAAGTCGATTCCGATTCCGAGCCCGGCCACCACCGATCTTATCAAATACGTCCGTGTACGCGATTGCCGATATTGCCCGGCGATTGCCGGGTTTATATTTCCTCGTTACATTCCATTTCATTCCAACTCCACCGCTACCGGGGCTACTGCGAATACGTTATCAGTACTGGACTGAACTCACAATGTGGATTCAAAGTATTCCGCGAATCTACACTGCACCAAAGTACAATAGAGTAATCGAAGTAGCCGTTAGTAGCGATTGCTATGTATCTGCAAAGTAACAAATACAAAATACTGATTATAGTACTTCACTCACACCTCTACTACGTTTGTGTGCGTAATTCGCATTTGATAGGTTATGGTATGAATGTTGTTTAAAGTTATAATTATGAGATTTTAAGCGAGGTTGATTACGAGTTTGTTATTTGTTTGTTACCTCAATGTGTTTGTGTGGTTGACTATAATTTCTGTATTGTTTAGGTAAATAGGGATTTTCCGTGCGCAGCCGAGTGCGGTACTTTCATGGAAGCACAGAAAAACTTACCGGGCGAGTTACGTACAATATTTTTCATTATACTACACCGAAAAAGCAACATACTTTTAATCAAAATATCTTTTTATAAAAAATATATGTATTCTCAACATTTTGAAAATACAGTGTGGGGTATCGCTTTACATGTTTTTGGGTACGGGAAAACTGATTTTGAGAGTTTAAAAGTCGTAGCGCGTCGGGATCACGTTTTTGGGTCAAAATTTTGAAAATACAATGTCGGGTATCGTTTTATATGTTTTTGAGTACGGGAAAACCGATTTTGACAGTTAAAAAGTCATAGCGCTTCGTGATCACGTTTATGGATCCAAATTTTTTTAATTCAGTGTGGGGTATCGTTTTATAAGTTTTTGGGTGCGGGAAACCCGATTTTGACAATTAAAAAGTCATACCGCGTCGGGATTACTTATTTTTTTTTAACAAAATGTAACAAATAAAAAGTCATTTTAACTTTAATTTTTTTTCAATTCGTGTGTTCTGTCTAGACGAGCCGAAGTCTCGAAAAATTGTTCCATCTTTTCACTAGTTCTTATTTGTAAATTAAACTGGAGAACTGTAAAATCAATTTAATGTTTGTTGTTCCTTGTTGTCATGCCCCCTCAACGCCACCGCTCTCGACCCTCTTGGCCGCATATATATACTATACACTTCGTTCTTATAGCTGTCGTACCTGGCTTCGTTAAGGTAAATAAGTACAACTTGTTTTTGTAGCGGTCGTACCAGGCTTTGTTCAGGTAAATAAGTAACACAATTGTATAGCAGTCGTACCTGGCCCCATTCAGATAAATGTGTAAAGCTTGTTTATAGCTGTCGTACATGGCTTCGTTCAGGTAAATAAGTAAAACTATTTTATAGCTGTCGTACCTGTCTTCGTTAAGGTAAATAAGTAAAACTTAAAAAAAAATTGTGGATGAAATATTAAATACAAGTTGTGTTGTCCCTGACCGCACAATTGTGCGGGTTGTCACTTGGAGGGATAAGCAATAAAATTACCGGGAATGCGATTACAATTTACCGAGAATTATGCGTGATTTTTACGTGTCCCTTTGCTTTCCACCCAGGTCTATACAGATAGAAAACAGCTTTTTTTGTACAGTATAATGAAAAAATATATATATATACAATTTGTAATGAATCCAAATCAGCAGTTGTATGCAAGTTCCTCATAGCTCGATAACAATATTAAAAAATAATATTAACGTCAAAGAACCATGCAGTTAAAATTAAATAACAATGTTTACTTCCCTTTACAATTTTATGGTCATTGGAATCGATTTCTTGGAATCGGTATCGGAATCGATAAATTTGAGAATCGACCCATCACTAAATATAATATAAATTGGTTTAACTCATATTCAGTCTGCATTGTTTGTTGAGGTCTTTGTATATTTGATACCAAACTGAAAATAATTCAAACACTTTCTAATAATGCTCCCCTAAGTTTATGAACATCATTCATGCAATAATGTTTTTAATTTTTGTAAAAACAAAAATACAGGTTCTTATAACCACTCGGGACAAATATAACATATTCTATAACCGTACTCGTTAAGCAGAGAGTAACATTATATGTAAAACTGAATTCAAAGCCACAGCATGGAATAGTGGAGTTCATTTATAAAACTACTTACTATTAACTTTAAGAACTGTGAGGTGCTTTGGTTTTACTTTGGCATTTGCACGATCTGGTGAAACCGTTTTGCTCCATCTTTTCTTCCTCGGAGTTTCGTCTATTGTTAAACAATTTTCGTCCTTTTCATTATCGCTCTCATCGTGGAAGTCATAAATTGAGTCGATGGGTTTCAAGATACTGAAAATATTACAAAGTAAATAAAATTTTATTTTAAACCCAATAAACAAGTATTAATGGTTTATATTATGAAGACTTTTTTGCCTTGGACCAAGACTGTTTAATGTTCAGCCTGAGCACATTAAATATGAAAAACCTTGCCTTTGTTCTTGCGTTAATTGAGAGGATAGCTCTTAAACAGGAGGATGTTAAGCAGTTGTTAAATGTGCATAGTAGGTAGGTGTTAAATAGTATATTATTTCTTTACGTATTTTGTCTTTGATTTAGTGTGAATTCTATAAATATAATAGCTTATAAGTGAATGAATGTATTCTGTCACTATAAACACTGATGCAAAATACGTCCCAGAAGTGAAGAAAACTATTTTTATTTTGTGATTTTTATTTAGGAGGCATATATTTTTCAACGTAATTTTTATCTTATTTCTGTCTAAATATTTTGTATTTTGATTGTTTAATGGTGGGTATCCCCCAAGCAGGCAAGCCTTTAAGCCAAGTTTCTTTTTCTTTTCTCTGTTATAGGATTAACTTTTTCATTTTGTTATTACATTGCACTAGCTGTACTTTATATAATATAATTTCAGAAAATCCCAGGTTTATATCTCGGCTGGAGAACACATAGCTTATTATATTTGTTGTTCGAGGGAAGGAGGGCGCGGAAGTAAAGCAAACGATGGTTGGCTCGCTTCCAACCTGGTGTATGGCTCGGGATGTTTGCATACTTTTAAATACAGTATTTATACAGGAAGAAACGGAGAAACTTTCAGGGTGTGTTAAACATATATTTGGAAATGCTTCGTTTTCCATTTTGTTTTTTTCACAAAAAATTTATATCTTTGGATGTAGGAAATATATTGAAAGCAAATTTTGGATACAAATTTGGTAAAACATATTTTACCCATGTAAAAAAAAACCAAAACCTTTTCATATATTTTCAAAATGGCGGCTGTTTAAAATATTTTAAGATTATCTCAAAAACCATTTATTAACTTAAAAAAAAATCAAGAAGCAAAAAAAGTCCTTTTTTAATTACAAACAAGTTTTTTTTTATTATTTCTGTAACTTAAAAGATAACCGAGTTATTGGATAAAAACTAAAAACGTTGAATAATTGTGAATATGGACTACCAACTATAAGTTTTAAAAATTATTTCTGTAACTTAAAAGATAACTGAGTTATTGGATAAAAACTAAAAATGTTGAGAAACTGTGGATATTATTGACTACCAACTATATGTTTTGTAAAATTATTTCTGTAACTTAAAAGATAACCGAGTTATTGGATAAAAACTAAAAATGTTGAGAAGCAGTGGATATTATTGACTATCAACTATACATTTTTTTAAACCATTTCTGTAACTTAAAAGATAACCGAGTTATTGGATACAAACTAAAAATGTTGAGTAATTGTGGATATTAAGAGCTACCAACTATAAGTTAAAAAAAAATATTTCTGTAGTTTAAAAGATGACAGAATTATTGAATAAAAACTAAAAATGTTGAGTAATTGCGGATATTATTGACTACCAACTATACGATTTTTTAAAATTATTTCTGTAACTTAAAAGATAGCCAAGTTATTTGCTAAAAACTAAAATAATGGTATGTTGGTAATTACTAATGATATCCATAATATCCAAAATTACTAATTAGAAATATAAATTCTACTACCGGTCCCCTCCCTACTGTTTACTAGCAGAAACAGTATTATACATGTAAAATCAGCACCATATCATCCTGTCTCAAATGGAGCAGCAGAAAACCTTTATATGTCAATTCAAGATTCTTAAAATGGAAATGTCTGCCAAACGAGCTATTTGAAAAAAGTAATATTCCACATTGTACAACCGGTGTGAGCTCTGCCGAACTCCATTTAGGATAGAAATTGCGGACAAGGCTAGACCGGCTAAAACCTTCTGTTTGGTTAGAACAATATGTGGAGACTAAGCAGAATAAGTATGCTTTTTGTCCAAAATCAAGAAAAAAGTTACTGTAATTCTTGGGTTAGAGCTACAATAATTCAAGTATTAACATATAGGGTTAAAACAATAAATGGATATATGGAAACATCACATTATAACATGTACACATGATATGATCGATAATGTTTCTCAAAATGAAGCTAGGGAGGATTTTCCTGAAGAAATTATTTTAAATAATTGTACCCTTAAACTAAGTGATTCATCTAAACCTTTTGCAAGTGATTCACCAAAATCTTGTGTAAGTGATTCACCAAAACCTTTCATAAATGAGACACCAAAACTTTTTGTAAGTGACTCACCAAAACATACATTTTCAAAAGAAAATTCTGTAAATATTGAAGAAGAAAGATCTCCAAATTAGTTTAAGGAGATCGAGTAGACCTCATAAACCTAGAAAACTTTTAGATTTGTAAAAGAAAACCACATGTTAGTATTTTCATTTTTATTAATTATGATAAGATACAAAAAAATATGTATTGTTTATTATCGAACAAGATTTTTATTTTATTTTTATATATTGAAAATGTTTAGAATTTACTAACTAAAGTTTGAGTTGTAAATTTTTATTTGTCACAATTTATTTTCTTATGTTAAAAGATATTTCAAATTAAGGAAAGAGGATTGCTGTGTTCAGCCACTAACTAATCTATGATTATCTTGCCTTCTATGAAATATATGACTTGTACAATGTTGAATGTAATGTCTAAGAACTGAACCTAGGGCAATGGCAAATATATCTGTGGCAATCCAATGCAAAAGTGTATTTATTTACAAACCACAAACATAGATATAGTGCTAAATATTGAGAGGAAATGGTACATGTTCACTTTTCAATGTTTTAAATTCACTGAGTCCATTTAAGCGTACTTGCACTACAATTCCTATCCAAGTTCCTACATTCCAATGATCAGCAGCCTCACTCAATACTGAAATTAAGGTTTTAGATTTTACCAGAACAAACTAGGCTCAATTGAATATAAAATAACAATTATTATAAATGACATTTTATTTTAAAATCTCAAATTTTAGAATTAAACACTTTTGTAACATAAAAATAGACCCGACATATTCTTAAAAAAAAAAAGGAACAAGGGTGGGATTTTTTAGTACTTTTTGATGAAACGTCTTTTTCTAGTGCTTTTTAAAAGCAGGCACTTTTTAGTAATTTTCAAAAGTAGGTTATTTTGTAGAACTTTTCACTCCATTAATGTACTGCTAAAAATGCCCTTGTGAAAAAAAATGCTTGTGTTGCAGCTAGCTAGAGCTAAGAAAGACTCCTTATTTTCAAGGACTCAATAAAAGAAACAATTTTACCCGACTTTTTAAAAGTTCCCTGACCGTAGCAGCCCTGCTAGTTAACAGTCCTAAAATGGTTAATACATGTTTTATATTGTGTCATTTGAATCTTGTACGACCAGGTCTTTTACCAAATATTGTTTATTGCTACTTACTTTTGATGATTTGAATTAAGGACGGTCGATGTCTGTCCCAGAAAACTTTGGTGTAACAATTCCTGCATTTCCTCCTTTGGTTTTATTCTTGGTTGAATAAAGTTTGGAGTTACATCGTTATCCGGCAGTTTGGTTATTTTAACCTTTAATACCTTTTCTTCAGGGTGTAATATCACATTCGGCGCATTTCCGTTGGAGATGAACCAAGATTTATTTTCACTAGTGTTGATGTTATTATTATCATTATGGAGAATATGAGTTTTAACTGGTAATGTGGTGTACGGATACATGGCAGGCTTAGGTAAGGTCAGTTTAAGAGGAGGTCGAGGTGTAGCTACCGGGGCTGGAGACGTTGGAATCACCGGAGTCTTTTTGTTCAATACTTTCATGCTTAGCTTCAATGATTCCTTGGTCTTCTGCATCATCTGCATAAAAGTTAAAAAACATATATTATAGTTATAAAGTGAGTCTCTTTCACTAAAATAATGGTGTACATATTATTATGGGAATAACTGTGGAAAACGGTAAAAAAATAATAAAATATTTTTTCCCATAATTTTGTTCCACATACACAAAAAAAAAAGATATAAGATGTTTTACTGCACAAATACATTTGTTAGCACATTGCATTGATATATAATTTACCATAGG
The DNA here is from genome assembly GCA_018207615.1 of Philaenus spumarius. Lineage (NCBI taxonomy): Eukaryota > Metazoa > Arthropoda > Insecta > Hemiptera > Aphrophoridae > Philaenus > Philaenus spumarius. The sequence continues at coordinate 157,759 of JAGFPH010000908.1, read as the reverse complement.
TTTAATTGTGGAAACTATAATATTTGCAACTGCTTGACTTTGGATAAAGTAAATTATTTAAAATACCTGGATTTAATAATTTTTCATGGGAGGGACATATCAAAAAACTTAAGGGAGAAATGTATAGTGCGCTATTTGTCCACCAAAAGTTTCATTATATGTGTACCATGCGTATACACTTGGGTTATGGACTGAGTGGTTGTGGCTCGCACACTTTTTGTGTTATAACTCCTAAAATATCCAACCTACAGAATCGACCCAGTGACAATTTGAAACAATTTGGCGAGCTGAATCCAATAAGTATCTCAAAGTGAATATAGGTGCTAACAGTCTAAAGTTATATAGTCGTCTTTGGTCACTAATGACGTCACAACCTTTGAAGAACGGACTTTGGAGAATTCTCGGATTTCTCCTAAACTTCCCCGAAGAAATGCTGCGATTAATGACTTATAAACCACAGCTTTATACGTTCAGCCGTTCTCAGTCGATACCGTCACAAACACGATTTTATTATACGTATACATAAATAATACAAAAGTAAGATAAATGCTATAGTACTCATAAGAGATCTAAATATACAACTAAAAATAAACAAAAACAATTATTCTAATAAATTTAAGGTGGCCATTTACCCAAAATGAAAAATCTGTATTTTATATTTACTAAAGATAAATAAATATTAGAAGATGTATTAGGACTAAAATTAAGAAAATATGGCTCAAGCCTTAACCTCCCTCAGAAGGGGGTACAGAGTTAAAATATGTAAAAAAAAATTTTCACGAAAACCAGCATAACTATTTTTCTATTGGATATTTTTAAATTATTTTTGTTTTGTTTTAAAGCTCTTTTATTCCTTTATTATCTTAGTATGGAAAATTATCTTACTTTTCAAATTTAAAAATACACATTCAAATAGTTAAATAGAGACATACATAGAGCTTAATCTTGATGAAAACACCTGAAACGAAATAGGAATGAAAGCTGGTTACTTACAGTACATGTCGGCTCCATTTATACAATTTGTAGAATAATTTTTAATCACTGCTAAACACAAAGCATTACTAATTTACACACACTTTTAAGAAGTATTGTCAGTGATTTTTTTCTGTCAAATAGTACTGAATCGACTTGAGGATGCAATGTTCCGCCCCGCATGAACATAACATCATTTGGTGTTGATGAAGCATGTTGTTTGTCGTAGCGTAGCGCGAGGTCAAGAGCATTTGCCGCGTCTGTGTGTGATATGATTTCAGTTGAGCATTCCCCTATTCCCCGCTTTCCTCCAAGTCGGTCTGTTTGCATCGATACATTTGTAATAAGCGTGCTCAGTGAAGTGATTCATAAACATGTTTGAAATGCGGGAGGGAGAGGGGTAGGTAATGTCTCGGTGCTACAAGTCATCGAAGGAAATGCATTCACTGAACCTGTTCACAAGCCGATCAACGCTGTATAGAGCTGCCATTAGCAGATGTTCCCGCACAATATTTACCCATTAACATGTCAATACATTGATATTATTTATGAAATCGGCCTATTCCGAATTCCCGCTAATAAAAACCGTGTTCGGTCCCAATTAGTTCGGATTAGCGGGATTCTACTGAATATAAAGAATTAATCATGTTTTTAGGGTAAATGACCCCCTTAAATAAATAATATTAAATGCTTTCCAATGCCTATAGCCAAAGAATATGAGTCTTTTTCTGTTTTAGTAAAGGTAAAGCCATTTAACCTATAATCCATGTAACCTTGAAAGCAGAGTGCAATTTTATGCAACTTTAAAAATATATATAATATATTGATTATAAGAACATAACAAAAACAGTATGTTGATTTGACATTCTTCAAACTAACCTGAATTTGATGACTAGCGTGCAGAGGGTGGGTGAAATCAACGAAATCCTTATTGACCGGTTTTTTCCTTTTTCTTTTAGACTCTCGTTCTGGTTTTGGAGGATTTAGAGAGTTCATAATCTTCTCTGCAGTTCTTATTTCTTTGCTTAATGTTTTTATAAACCTTGGTCCTTGTACGCTGGGAGGCACAGGTTCGCTGCGCATAACTGCATTCTAAAAGGAATAATAAATATCTAAAACAATGTATTTAAACAACTACAGTTGGTGCGGGCTTTATAAGCCAACCTGAGTTCACAATCGTGCATCCAACCTCAATCCCTTCAAACAAACAAGTTTAAGGGAGGGAATAGGAATATACAGGAAAGCAAATAGTGGTGTTCACAGTGCCGGATTAACCATAAAGCAGCCGCTTCGATTGATATTGTACTGCTGAATCCAAACACAACAAATGTTGGATCCTCTTCTCTCAGTACACATTCCTACATTGACGATACAGACAATGATTGACTAATGCTAAATAATTTAGCAAATCGGTTGAAGACATTTATTTAATTAACAAACAAGTTCACAGAACCTTAAGTTTATCCCAAAAATGAGTCCATAAATCGATAAAGTTATCATTATTTGCCGCCATCTTGAAATCTTAAGTTATACATTAAATCTAAAACATTTTCCAAGAAAACGTCAGTTGATCGCTAATTTTTCGTCTTTGCACAGATTAAATTTTCTTTGAAAATGTTGTGTAATATTTTAATTTAAAACTATTTAATAAACATTTTGAAAGACTTTCAGTTCACAGTCAGAGGCTTTGGTATATGTTTTTTTTCTCTCAGTGGTGGAATTCCTGAGTTTAGAACATTCTGGTAATACTTTTTGGACATGTAAAAAATTTGGAGTTCATGCAAATGTATTCTAAACCTATAACAGGCCTACTAAAGCTAAACAATACCCGGGGTTATATAAACATTACAGTGGTGTAGGGGTGTGCGAGATTTACGTTTAGAATTCGAGGCAAGAACGGGATGTTGTTTAATACAAATTATCGAGATAGACGAGAGCTGAGGTTTAGGAACGAGCAAGAAGCAAGAATTTATTAAATACAATTAACAGAGATTGAGAAAAAATGAGAATAGCGTTGTGCCGTTATTTAAAATATGCACGCTCGTTTATTATAAAAATATTCGATACTGCATACATATTCCATCTACTGTCACGATGAGTACACTCAGAACATGATCTTTATACCGTTTGAATAACACTGGCGCATGCGTACATCGATGCACCTGCAATACACTCTCAAAAAGCAGAGAACATTCGAAACCGACTTTTTAATAGAAATGGCTGACTAAATGTACGCTCAACAATTCAAATGTGGATTGTTTCTTTAAGTTGAACTTAAAATAAAATAATGTGTGATGTATAACAATTGTGTAGTCGCTTTACGTAAGCAAATCAGTGGAAAGTTATAGAAGTGGCTATGTTATAGTTAATGTTGAAAGTTAGTTTTTAAATTTGGCCATGTGTCTTACAGTTTCTATGTCGCAAACGTGAATAATACAACTTACTCAATTCAACCAGGTAAACACAGTGCATAGTTCTATCAATTAACTTTAGTATACTAATCTGAGTTTAATATCAATACATATATGAATTACCTATGCATTTATACATGAAGTAATTTTTTCCTTTTATAAATTAATACTGTCTATATCCTGAAAAAAAAACAACCATTTACTTTTCCAGCCATTTAAAGCCATATAGAAATTAGAATCAGTTTTAAAGCATTTCAATCTCTGGTACAGAATTTGTATAATTTTGTATAAGTAAAATTCGTATACTGTAAATCATGACTTCAAACCATTTGTAACTTTAATTTTAAACGTAGCAGCATGTGACTTAATGCAGCCTAAAACTTGAAACTAGATTGTATTCAATGCTAATGCCTTTTTTTTTTATATAGTTGAAAAACTGGTTCGAAGGACGACCACCGTTTTCTACTTCCGTCAAATTTCAATAACCATGTAAAGTGCAAGAGTGATAATGGGTCTGTTGAATAAAAAATATGCAAAAGCTATAACTTAAAATTTTAAGTCATTACTTAAAATCGTGTGAATAAAAATAAGCAATAGCTAGTACTAAAAGCTTTGACTAATAATTTTAAGCTTTGACTAATTTTCTTAGCTAAAGCTTAAAATAGAGTGAATAAAATGTAGCTAAAGTTAAATTTATTAAGTGCAAGCTTGAATATATTTCAGTATGCCCTCCGGGTGACTTAAAGTTACTACCTTGACATTTAACATTGCTGCATTTATGCCAATTCGAGCAAAAAAACAATATAAAATAAGAACAAATTGTAGTGAGGACGATTTTCACAAGCTCTACAGGTTTGTTCAAGTTATTTTTTTTTTTTTTTCGCTTACACACTTCCTCAGCAAGGGATATTTAATTAAATTACAAGTGAAAAAACATAGACCAAGACCGGGAGTTGAACCCGGGACCTTCAGGTTTCCGTCCTGACGCTCTACCGTCAGAGCTACCCTAATATCTACCGATATTGGTCGATGTTATCTCACTTGTACGGTTTTTACTGCAATTATTGAATTAACAAATTGACTACCTCGTGTATATGACATTGAAGACAATCTCAATTCTTATTTTGCAGTTTACAGTGGTGTTATTATTATTTTTTTTCCCGCTTACACACTTCCTCAGCAAGGGATATTTAATTAAATTACAAGTGAAAAAACATAGACCAAGACCGGGAGTTGAACCCGGGACCTTCAGGTTTCCGTCCTGATGCTCTACCGTCAGAGCTACCCTGATATCTACCGATATTGGTCGATGTTATCTCACTTGTACGGTTTTTACTTCAATTATTGAATTAACAGATTGACTACCTCGTGTATACGACATTGAAGACAATCTCAATTCTTATCTTGCAGTTTACAGTGGTGTTATTATTATTTTTTTTCCCGCTTGCACACTTCCTCAGCAAGGGATATTTAATTAAATTACAAGTGAAAAAACATAGACCAAGACCGGGAGTTGAACCCGGGACCTTCAGGTTTCCGTCCTGACGCTCTACCGTCAGAGCTACCCTAATATCTACCGATATTGGTCGATGTTATCTCACTTGTACGGTTTTTAC